>VCAZ01000003.1:10497026-10697026 GCA_005784505.1 Bagarius yarrelli | reverse complement strand
GAAGGCCTGTGAAAATCAGGTTTGAGGCAAACGTGCAAAAGTTGCCAGGAAAACAAAATATTTCATGTTTAATTAACATTATGGACAATAATAGAGAAATTGTAATGGTAGTATATGATTGCATTGTACTTTTAGGGGCAAAACAATGTAATGAAGATTTTTTTAAACAAAAAAGAGACCAGCATGCAAATGTAAATCTTTCAGAACGTTACATCATTTGAAAGATTTGGCATTTAGCTGATACTTCAAAAGTACTTTCTAATGTAATAGTACTTAACTTTTACATTAAAAAAACTATTCAGGAAATCAGGTAGAATCCAACAAATCAGAGTAAAAGAAATCTCGAAAAAAAACCCGCTGTTGTGTGTGTCGTATAAACGGTTCTCAGGCTCGGACTAGGTTCCTTGTGAGTATTAAAAACTCTACATAAAATAGATGAATGTATTTACATTCTGTTTCTTTTGTCTATGAAATTTGTCTTTGTTGTGGTTTTATGCCTGCACTTTTTTTCACACTATAGTAATTCTTTATTTATTAACCTTCTCCGCTTAAAGATTTTCAATTATGTATTACTTCAATTGTAAGTTTGAATGCCGAACTTTTATGGTGCTCCTCCCTTATAGTGATGAAGCGCTAGTTTTACTGAGCAGTTTGTACTGTGTTACAGTTGGGGGTGCTGTTACAGAGCTGCAGAAAGTCTGCAGATGAATCCTGAAGTTGTCGCATCTTTTAGGTTTTATATGTTAAAAAATTTAGTTTTTAGATGTTAAAATAATTCTGCCCCCAAACATAATCATAATACTGACAATACTAATAATAATAATAGTTAAAATTATGCAAAGTTGTTGCTAAACAGTGTGTGTAAGAATGCAGTGTATTGTGAGAATGTGGGTCTGTCCTCTCAGCCACTATTACAGAGGTCCCTGTATGTGTGTGTATACACCAGACCTTGTCTCTCTGTGTGAACATCCGTGTGGAGTGATGACTCGGCCTTTCCCGGTGTGAATATTAAACACACCTTTGGCCATCTGCTCCCTTCAAACACACACATACACACACAAAGACACACACTCCCTCTGAAGTTATTGGAGCAGGGCAGAGTGCAGCAATGCAGCCATCTGCCTCACACACACTCATCTCATCACACTTCCACTGTTCAGGCTTCAGATGTAATTAAGCCGTTATTGAGAGAAAGAAGGAACGTCGACGGTGATGAAAAGTGCATTATCTCTCTCTGATCTCCTTGCCTGTGTGTATTAAATGCCTGACGTCTTTATGAGGTCGCTGGATTTGATGATTCTTTGAGCATGCAGTCAGCTCCAACATGTTTGCTGTCTTTCAGGGAAATGTTCCAGAATGAATAATGCATGTGTTTTTGTGCAAAACCATATGGAGCCACAACACTGGTTTCAAAATGGTCTTCTACAGTCTTGTAAAAGCCACCTCTAGAGGAATGTTGAGCTTACCATCATTTACACATACAACAATGGTACAAGCATCAGTACCACACCAGCTGTCACTCTTGGGCCCTCAAGCAAGGCCCCAACACTTAATACTTCAGGGAAACAGTGCCATGGCTAAACCTGTGCTCTGCCTCAACTTCTTACCACTGTAGTGTACCTAAAAGATCGAATGTTGCTGTCGGGGGCACCGCTGGGGGTGGGGTTGTTAGGACTATTATAAGGGCCCACATCCTTAAGTGCCCCCAGTGAGTTTTATCAGTAGTAACAGTGCGGAATGGGTGTGATGGGGGCCCAACCTCGTATTATTTCATAGGGCACAATATGCCTAACTTGTAGCATGTAACAAATAATCATTTTTCTCCTTATTGCAGATCACAGAATCTCTGCTTCTTTAACCATTTTAATGATAATTTAGATAATTTTCGGAATACAGTACAAGTCCTTCTATCATTAATCTCCTGGTCCTGATAGAATGAAGTCATGTTTTTTTTTTAAAGATTTTTTTTAGCAGCGATGCAGAGCGTACAATATTCCTGTTATACATGAGCAATTGGGGGTAAGGGCCCTTTAGGGCTTGCAGGTGGCTATGATGTAATCTTCTTATCACTGATCCACCACCAGATTCTGTATGTAGATCAGGGTTTTTTGTACCTTTTAGGACATGTGCCCCCCCATCCCAAATTTGTCCACTTTTTCCGTAGCCCCCTTCCCCTCCTGCCAGCACAAGGTAAAGCATACAAACATAATTTCCATATTATTTGCAGTGTATAGTGTGCGTAGCATTATTTATACTGAAACATGAATTTAAAACCAGTTTACCAAATGCAGTGCAATGGCTGAGCCTGTTTCTGAAAGGATAACATGCTAATCTGTGGTTCTTACCAAGCCTTTCCTCTTCTTTTTTGTCAGACGGTTTACCTGTTTTATGTTCACTGGTAACCTAAAAAAGGCACCCTTTTATTACTACTTACTTTTTCTTTATCTTGATCATACACACTTAGAGACCTGCATTTCCATAGGAGTCGTGTGACCTGACACAACTAAGTGCAGTGCGGAACAGGATTTAATGGATGGATGACAGATGAATGAGTGCAGGTTGTGGAAAAAAATATTCTGGCAAAAGTCATTTAGATTCCCAATGTTAGCAGAGTTTCTCAGATGGCTCTACATTGTTATAATCTGCTGTCAGTCGGTTTTAGGTAGGGAGATTGGGTGGACCAAACAAAATCATTTTGAGGTCTTGTTTTTAGGTCATGTTCCTCCATGGCCAATCCTCTAACTTTCACCAGATTTATTTTCCTGGCCTATAATTAAATCTCCTCTCATATGGCCTAGCACATTAATCCATTCCTTTTTGTAGCACCCTGGTAGGATGAAGCCTCCATTTCTGTCCTTATCTTTTTAGTCCAAACATGACTTTCACATTTTGAAATGTTACAAGACATTTTTTTATTAACTTTTTAAATTAAATAACAGTGAATAAAAGCCTGTATAAATGTGTATAATAGTCACACTGGCCTGTCTCTGCAAGGTGAATAATTATATTCAAAAAGTTCCCTGCACCCGAAGTAGGGGGGGGGGTTTAATATTTCATTTTGAATGAAAGCAGTTTTTCTGTGTCTTTGGAAAGAAACTATGGAGCGTGGTAAATAGGTTGGCGTTTGTGAATTATTATCTATGCTTCTAAAAACTGACTACATTAGAAAGCCTGTTCAAGTCCATACCCTAGTCCAGAGCTCCAGCCATGAGGGAACTTTAGCCCTATAAATGGAAACTCTTTGAGTCTCAGCGCAGCATTAAACAGCAGGACCCAGTTAACTGCCTGATTCGTTCAGTACTGGAATTCCTGCAGGAACATTTCTCTACAGGGCATTCATCCTGATAGCCCTGGAGGTTTTTACACCCCTTTGGGTGGCAAGTCAGTGGACAGGGATCCACTAATATTGATGCTTCATTATAGCACAAGGAGGCAAAGCCCTGCATGGCAACTGAAGTTTCTGTCATGGGACCTGGCTATGTTGTTGTGGGGGACTTACCCCCTCATGAACCGCATCTTAGGCATTAGACACACCTACCGATGAAAACACTGTTTCTAATGAAGGCGATATCCAGGTCATCAAGCCTGAAATACATGCTACAAGTGGCAATAGTGGTGTCACATTTGTTGATCTGCAGGCATTTTGTTCTCCTTTCTTTCAGGATATAGACCAGGAATGGCTGAACCTTCTGTGCCTAGTGCAAGCAAGCAGAAGGTTAGATCAGTAGATCAGACAATAAGATGGTGGGTCTCCAGCCTTCTGGTCCTAAAAGGATTCAGGGTGCATTTTAGAAGGGATGACGGGTTAAGCTACCCCACAAACAATTGTCCAGTTCTACATCCTGAATGTAGCCAAAACTCCGGGATCCAGGGTTTCTGCATTACACAGTCCTTGCACATGACACTGGGTAGTGATTTGGTGTTAGGGCGATGTAGGCAGCTCAAGTTCCTGAAGGGGAGGGGAACCTGGTGAAACTGGGTTACGGGGCGATGTAGGACGTAGGTTATAACAGGGTACATGGTTCCGAGTGATCCGAGGAAACGAGACACCAGGTCACAGGGCATACTCCCAGCATCCATGTCTTGCTGAATGTATGCTTGGAATGTACCGTGGCATTTATGTATTTATATAGCATTACCTCCTGGTCGATAACATCACCTGCCTGTGATGTACTTCTTTCTGGTTGGATTAAACACGTTTCAGGGCAAAGGTTATAAAATGTTTCCAAACAGTTTCAACTCAGCATGTCTTCCCTTAAGTAACCATGTGTACATAGGCAACCTACAGACGTTTTTGCTGAGACATTGGTTTCTTATTTTAACAATCCTGAAACTTTAAACTAAACCTATATAGATTGGTTGCTTTATAAATCAAACACACACCTTCCTGGCTATTAAAAGCTGATTAGTAGTCCAGACCTTCTCTCATCAAGCTGATGGTCTGGTTTATTGAGACTACTGCTTTTGTATGGTACAGCAGAATTATAGAACTTACAAAACTGAGCCCTACTTTATTAGATGTATCTGTCTTATCGGCGATCTATATCCACAGTTAAAAATTATGTATCTCTTTCAACACAGTTGTCCTAAGAAAAAAATAGATTTAATACAGAAGCTAATGGATTAATGTAATCAATTTTGGCTAAACACCTTAATAAAATGTGACATTAAACGACATTCAGCCTTGTTAGCAAACCTCGTTGACAAACAAAGCTCTGGGTTGTAAATTGAGTTGAACCTTTTCCATTGCATACAGTCTGTGGTAAAATTATACATACACAGACACCACTGCATTAATAATAAGAACAGGTTATGCAAGGGTTAGAAAACAATAAAATCTTATTTGAGATTTTGCTAGCAGAAGTATTTGAGTTAACTATCAGCCCTCCACATTTTTAGACTATTTATGCAGTCAAAAGAATGCAAATGCAATCATGAAGGCATACACACACACAAACACACACACCACACTCTTGGACTCTTCTAGGTGTGTACTCCAGGTACCGCTTGAGATAATGAGTTCTAGGTAACTAATGGAATAATTAATGCATTCTGGGAAGATAAACTTGAAACGTTTCACTTAGGTAACACCTGCTTACAAAACCCTGACTCTGCAATGACTGCACCTCAGACCTTTCACCCACAAATTCACTAAATACTTTTCTGGCTTAACCAAAGTCCCTAAATCTGGCTAATAAACAAATGCCAACAGTCATGCTTTATTTACCCTGTTGATGATAATTTCTCTATAACAACTCATCCCAACATAAATCTTACTTGATTGCTGACAAGTGAAGTTTTCTCACACAGTGAAATTTTAAAACAAGGTATCGGTTACATAGCATAAACGAATTGACAATGTCTAATAATATAGTTTGTAAACAGTGGAAATAATACACATTTTCCATTAAAAATGAATCTATAAAACAAAAGTTAGACAAATGAATCTGTGATTATTTTAGCATCGATGAAACCAGGAACAATAATCAGATGAGTCAACAGAAATGATTAAACTTGTGTTCCCTTCACCACAGACAATCTCAGCAGTTTCAAAAGCCATAGGGGGACATTTCAGGGGGACTATCTTACAAGCATAAAAGAACCTGTCGACTGCGACAAGGAAGCAGGTGTTTGAGTCTGATTTGGGATTTTGGGTAGAAATCTTTTGACATGGGTCCAAGGGTGGTGAGGAATGGGTAGTGATACAAGCTTGCCTTGAGGTAACTTACAAGAGGTACTGGTTATGGAACAGTCCCGGATAAACCAGGCAACTTTATTTGGCCGCCAGTAGTGGTTTGTCTTCTCCCATGGTGTCTTGAATTAAGAGAAGAATGAGGTGAGACCAAGGCTAAGGCGCAGTGATGATGGGACCTTCAGCGGAGAAGGTTTCGTAAGGGTGATAAGTGATAAGATAAGTGATTGTGAAATTAAACCTTGTGAAAAATAGAGCCCAGCAGACCAAGGATTTAGGAGTGCTCCAGATTATGATGAGGATCCCCACAGGACAGAAGACAACTCACACTTTTATGCTTTTAGACAGAGCTGATGTTTTCCCAGCTTTGAACATCTTATTCAAGAAGCTCTGGTATGATGATGGGGCATTGGCCAGGCTATACACTTGGTACTCATAGTGACCTGACAGGGCGATGAAAGTGGCCTTCCACTTGTCACCTTCCCAACTGCAAACAGGATTATAGGCACTCTGCAGGTCTGCAGGGACCAGTAGAAGCAAGTAGGGATATGTTGCAGTTTGGAAGTTAAGGGTTCGGTAATTAATACAGGGTCCTAACCCTCTATCCTTCTTCTTTACAAAGAAAAAACTTAAGGCCACTTGGCAAAGTTATTTCTTCACACGGGTTCACATACCATTGCTATGCTGATGACACTCAATTTGTCTTTTCTTTTCCTCCATCAGACACCACGGTTTCTGCAAGGATTTCAAACTGCCTGGCAGACATTTCATCATGGATGGCTGCTCACCAGCTGAAACTCAACCCTTGCAAAACTGAACTACTTTTTATCCCAGCTGACTCATCTCCATGCCAGGACCTTGCAATCACCCTGGACAATTCACAGATCTTCCCTTCAACCAGTGCTCGCGGCCTGGGGGTAACTATGGACAATCAATTATCCTTTTCCTTACATGTTGCCAACATAACACGTTCCTGCAGGTTTATCCTGCATAACATCCGGAGGGTTCGACCTTTCTTAACCACTCAGGCCACCCAGTTGCTTGTGCAGTCTCTTGTAATTTCTAAACTAGACTACTGCAACTCGCTCCTGGCTGGCCTACCTCTGAGTGCAATTCGCCCTCTGCAGATGATTCAGAATGCAGCTGCATGTGTTGTTTTTAACCTACCAAAGTTTTCACACACCACTCCACTGCTACGCTCCCTCCATTGGCTCCCAGTAGCTGCACGCATCAGATTCAAAACACTGACGCTTGCCTACAAAGCCAGAAATGGAGCTGCACCCTCCTACCTACAAACACTTATCACTCCACGCATCGCACCACGCTCTCTCAGATCCACACAAGCTTGTTCCACCATCCCCTAGGACACGAGGTAGGTCTGCCTCAAGACTTTTCTCTGTTCTGGCACCAAGATGGTGGAACGAACTTTCCATCAATGTCAAAACAGCAGCTGTTTTTGATGTGACTCAAGGCACTTCTTGTGCGTCGCTCTGGACAAGAGCGTCTGCTAAATGCTGTAAATGTAAGGTGGATAATTTAATGTTACCCTGCTGGAGAGCCTAATTTATTTACTTCTTCATGGTTCCATGGCCTGACACAAAGAGACCCTTACGAACTGCTCTTTGAAGGTTTTCCAATCCTACAAAGTTGTTAATACTCGCCATCTGTTGATAAAACTTAGGATGGAGTCCTTGCCGATAGGCTGTGACCAAGCGTCACCTTATTCCACCCACAAGTGGCCTCCAGAGCGCATGTTATTGTTGCTTACCAAGAATCTGCATTGGCAGATGATACACTGGTAGACTGACTGAGAACTTCCTTAAATTGAGCCCTAAAGACTTCCAGCTTGTTAATTATGTAACTGCTAAAGTTCAAAATAGCACGTGCCCACTGTAATTCACGTCCGATGAGGAGGGATCAAGGCCACTTTAGCGCGTTCTGAAATGAACTGGTGAGACTGTATCCTTATATAGAAAGAACACTGGAAGAGAAATCCTTCAGATTCTTGGAGCAGGTAGGGCCATGGGATTGGGGAAACCGGCAGGTGGACTGGTGGAGGTAGCTGCAGGTGACCCAAGGCAAGTATGGAGAGTATGCACCAGATTTTATAGTGGGTCAGAATAACCGAAGTTAGACACTGCATGGGTGGTCATTTACCTAGTTAGTCAATTACTGTGGTCTGGTCCTCTGTCAGGAATCAGACACAATGATAAGATTAATATAAACACAGGTCTTGGAGAAGCTATTTGGTGATGATAACTGGAGGAGGTGTCTAAGAGAAGTAGACAGACAGAAAGGAACAATAAATAATGTCTAACAGAACCTAGTACTTATCTTTATTGTGAACGAAATAGGAAAACCAGAATGGAGTCTGAAAGTGTGAGTGAGACCAGATGAAGATAGCGTGAGAGAGTGACGGTTAAATAGATGCAATAATGACTTTCTATTAAGTGGCTACAGGTGCAGGTGATCAGTATACGGGTGATTAGAAGCGTGCATGGACTGCGTTGGGATCTGGTGGCGCTGGTAGCTCAGTGACAAAAACTAGTTGAGTACTTAGATTTACTTCTTTAACACCTAAAGAGTACTTAAAGTTACACTTTGATCAACTAAAAAGACTAAATAGACTAGTAGAACATTACTGGTACACTGACAATATTTATATTAGTTTACTTGAAAGTAAACATTCATAAACTAAAAAGCAGGCAAGTTTACTTACAGACAAATTCTCAGTCTAGTTACAGAACAAATGTAGTAGACTTAAATTAGCCGATTTAGCCTAAAGAAGTATTCAAATAGTCCTCTTACAAATAACTAGTAATGTACATTGATCTAAGTATACTCATTATAGAAAGTCAATTTGGGATTTATACTTTAAGTAGCTCAAGTATAATTTTAGTAATGGTTACATCTCAAAATAATAATTCCAAACTAGACTTTTTGAGGTGTCCAATTTTAGTTAGTAATAACTTTTAACAATGCTAACATTCTTTTTTTAAATTTGAGATTTTTTATTATTGAAAAAAAAGAAAAATAATCTTGAGTATCTTGCCCTGACCTCAATCCCTCTAAACACCCTTTGGAATGAGCATGACACTGACTGTACCCTGGACTCTGCCGTTACCTGACATTAGTGTCTAAACTCACTAATGGAAACCTCTTTAAAGCCATATTCCACAATCCACATAACAATCTACCCAAAAGCATTTCTAGAAATGTGAAAATATCATAGCAGTGAATTAAATGCAAATGAAGCCAATATAAATAAATAAAAGCTGCCTCTAAACAATCACTGAGTTTTTAACTCACAGTGGAATTGCTTTTAACTCTTATTAAATTGCTTTTTTAAGGCAATACTTTACTCTTAAAAATTGCATTTCTGCTGTTAAAAAAGTATGTCTGTACTTTTATCCAGATATATACAGTATATAACGTGCTACTGTATATCAATGCATACGTCAATTTTCTTTAGCTAGATGGCAAACTATGCATTCCATAAGCAAAAAACTCAAAATGAGATTTAGTTTTAAATATAGTGCTAGTTTAACTATTAGATCTTCAAACGTCTCCTGAATACAGTCAGTGAATCGGCTACTCTGGCATTGAGAAGAAATTCATGACCATGCAGCCTCCTAAACTCTGCTACATAAACAGTTTCAATCTGTTTCTTTTATAATATTAATATAAGTTGTTAATATAGAAAAAGCAACAAATAAGAACAAGAAAACTAATCAACAGAGCGGTTGTTATACATAAAGAACCCATCAGATACAAGAACAGATAATTCTGCTAAATAAATCTTATTAGTGGTAGTGCAGTGGTTAAAGTGTTGGACTGCTAATTTGAAAATTGAGGTTTGATTCCCTGAACCACCAAGTTGCCACCGCTGGGCCCCTGAACAGGGCCCTTAACTCCCAATTGCTCAGTTGTATAAAAATAGATAAATGTAAGTAACTGTGGTTAAAGGAGTCTGCCAAACTAAACATTCTAGATGCTGAAGGTATTTCTGAAGATTTCAATAAATTCATGTAAGCATTTAATATTTGACCCTTTACACTGATACTGTTGGCTTTATCATCTTTTCTTCTGAAGCTTTAATGCCCTGTTCACCGGAGTACAGCCTCCTCTGCCTTATTATTGTTTCCTTATGATTAAACTTCTCTAGCTTGCGGGGATAGATGAGTGCTCATCAGGGATGCTCAGAAAGGGCCTCAGGTGCTCAGGAAGCTCATGTAGGACATGTTGTTTAAGCTCAGCATGCGGAACATCCAGGTAACGACTGCATCTTCACCAGAAGCGACGTGGAAAGTTCGGTAATGATTCAGCCTACAATTAATGTTTGCTTCCTGTATGATCCTCTGCGTAAATAAGATATCTGATGGTAATAAAGCTGTCTACAGGGGCTAGATCCTTGTGCAGGTGATGCAGGAGACATGTGACAGTGACATGTGATAAAGCTAAAGATCTTTTCCGGTGCAATTATTTTCCAGTGCATAACGCAGTGCATCATGCTGCTGATTTTTAAACTTTGACATATTTTTAATTAGCAGTTCAAAGTTTTTTTAACATTAAAATTTTGTTTTTGCTCTAATATATGTTCTTTGCTGTAATATATCCATTTTTAATTATTTGCCAACATGATTAATGCACGATTATTCTCAATTTGTGTATGTTTATGAATCTGCAAACCAGAATGTAGTGTTACATCAGGCTCCCTTATGCCCAACAGTTTTATATTTGCATAGACAGCAATAATGGATAAAGTTTCTATGCAGTTAAACAGATTGATTATGAATAGTTATTATTTTTTTTATGGCAATAACAATCCAAAAAGCATTTTAAAATAATTACATTTAAAGCTAAACTGCATAATCTATTGAACTTTTCTGATGCATTGTGTGTGTTAATGTGCATTTATGTACAAATCAGAGTGTTTGAGAAATTTATTTATTACTGGCCCTCATCTGTGTGTGTTACAAGTAAGAACTCCCTAATTTCCAACACACATTCCTGCTGTTATAGAGAGTGTCTAATTTACAAACATTTTTTGGTCTCCAGCATGAATTTATTGGTAATAAAACTGCACTGCATTAAATTGTAAAAACTTTTTTCATTGTCCTTTTAAGTAGCGGAAATGCTATATCAAATAATCAGGCAGCAGAATAGACCTTCTGACCAAAGTTTTTGGACACATCCACATGAATGGTTCTCTTTTAAAATGTTACCACAGACAGATGTCCAGCAATATTTGTGTTCTTTTACTATAACGAGGAAGCTCAAACAGGGCATGTTGATGCCCCTGTGCACAAAACACTTTATGAATGGTGTATTCTTGTTGGTTAAGAAGAACTTGAGTGTCTGACTCAACACCACTGAACACCTTTATGAAAACAGTTGCCTCACAGCCAGAAGGTCCCGGGTTTGATTCCCCTGCAGGGGTCTTTCTGTGTGGAGTTCACATGTTCTCCCTGTGCTTGTGTGGGTTTACTCCGGGTTCTCTGGTTTCCTTCCACAGTCCAAAATCTGTATGTTAGGTTGATTGGTGATCCTAAATTGCAATTGAGTGTGTGTGTGGCCCTGTTATGGACTGGCAACCTGAACAGGTGTCCCCCTCCTGCCTTTCGCCCTTTTAGAGACAGCTGGGTTAGATCCCTGTGACCCGGAATTAGGGAAGAAGCGGGTATAGAAGATAAATTAATGAATAAATGAATGATTATTAAAAAATATAATGTAGGTCACTTTGTATAAAAGTGTCTGCCGAATGGCATAAATGTTATAAAAACCCCAGGTTAGCTGTATCGATATACCTGAAATAGGGTGTTCAAAAGACACATGAAAATGAGCCATGTGTCTGTAGGTTTGCTGTGTGTGTGTGTGTACTGTATGTGTTATTGCAGTAAGTAAGTGTGTGTGTTTGGTGGCAGCTCCAGTGTTTAATACAGTCAGTGTATATGTATGAATCTGCTCATGCATTATAACTTGCATGCCAATGATTAATATGATCAAAAACATTATTTCCACGAAGCCTCTGCACAGCGTGTGTGTGTGTGTGTGCGCGCGCTGCTTATGTGTGCATGCAGACCTGTGTGTGTTGGGGAGCGCTCCCTGCTTTGTATCTAACCCCCCCCCCCCCCCCCCCCCCCCCCGGCTTTACACAATAAGGTACGTAATGGAAAATCTCAGTCCCTTAAATCTACTTCACTGTTGCCCTAGGTTTTTCTCCTACTCTCTCTCTCTCTCTCTTTGGATCTCTGTCGGAGTGAACCACAAACAGCACGCGGAACAGAAAAAAAAATAGGTAAGGAAAAAGAGAGCCTGTTAAAAACGTTCAAGAACATCACCTTTCCTCTGAACACGCGGGGTAAAACATGCACACCAGCACGCGGACCTGATAAAAAAAAAGTGGTACAAAAAGCGCGCGAGAGGATGCAGTTTGCTTAAACGCAAACTTTATGAACTTTTTGCAAAGGAGAACCGAGAAACACGACATTGTTTAGAGAAACAATAAAAAGAAAGTTTCTTAACGAGCACGCTGCAAACTGCAAAAAAAAAAAAAGCTGTCGTCTCGCGCGCTTTTCTGGCTTTAGTTTTTTTTTTTTTTTTTTTTTTTTTTTTTTTTTAAAGAAATGCATGCTGGTTCCGAATCTAGCGGATTTAATTGCCGTTGCAGGTTCCTGTTCCATTAAAGGAAAAAAAGGATCTAGGTCAGGTGCGTTGTAGGACACGCGCAAACAGGAGGAGGAGGAGGAGGAGGAGGCGATGTGAAACTGAGCATCAGATCTCCTACAGCGGATGCACACACTCTGTCAGCACGCGCCCTCAGACACAGGTAAGGCAACGCAACGCGGACACACACACACACACACACTGCGGCACAATAGTTTCTTTGAGCACGTGCAGCACACAGCGCGCTGATATCGATCCGATCATTTACTATCTATTGATGGTATCAGTATAGGCTGCATGGGTTGGTTTTTGGATGAATCAGATGCACGTCCATGGCTGGGATATTTTGGGATCTCTAGGCTGTGAGTGGGTCAGGGATGATGTTAAAGTGCATGTTTCTTTAGATATATCTTTGTTAGGAAAATCCAGTGTGACCAGAAGGTTGTGAATTCTAGAAGTCCCAGACTTCCATAAAACATCTCAACTCAGTGTAGGAAGTGAAAATGTCTAGAATCTTGCTGTAAGGTTCTTATTCTCTTGTGATGTGAAGTGTCTCCTTTTTGTTGTGCTTCGTTTCACAAGCATCTTAGTGCCTCTCATTATTTCTTATTGCACTATCAGGGGACGTGGTCCTGTGCCATAGGAGTAAACAGTCTTCGGGAACACTGGAGTTTGCTCCGGTGTGGGATGTAGTGGAGGAAAGCAGATCAACCTGGAAGTTTACATTAGCAATAGTATTCCTGCAAATACATGTGGCTCGAGATGTTTAGGGATGAACCCTAGTTATAAATCTATGTTATCCCAGCTAACAAATGTAGGTGACAAGAAGGTTTTTTAAGCGTTCTGTTTAGGTTTGAGACCGAGACTTCAAATGTTTCAAAAATGTGGAAATGTCTAGTTTGCTGAATTAAAAAGAGCTTTATTGCCAAGTAGGTTTGCAACTTACAAGGAATTTGTTTTGGTGACAGAAGCTTCCAGTTGCACATTTTTAAGATAGTAATTAAAAATAAGAGTAAACCAAAGAAAATAAAAGGTTATTGCACATTATATATAAAAATAAATAGAGTATTATTGCACAAAAAAAGTACAGATTTAGGCAGTAACAGTGGTTTTGTAGTGCTATTGCAGTGCATATATTCTTTAATTTTTATTGAACAATGGGGAGAGCATTTAAGTGTTCATGGGGTAGATTGCCTGGGGGAACAAACTTTTCTTGTGTTAAGATGTCGTGGTGCTTGGTGCTTTGTAGCGTCGGCCAGACTGCAAAAGTTTAAAAGAAACATGGCTTGGATGTGACGGATCCAGAGTAATTTTTCCCAGCCTCTTTACTCACTCTGGATGTGTGCAGTTCTTGGAGAGTGGGCAAGTTGGTGGAATGTTACTTCATGGTTATTTCGAGGTGTTTGTCTAAAAACGATATCTGGAAACATTTTAAGACGATTCCACAAGTACGAATAACATCATAAGGATGTTCCAAAAACATTGTCTCTCATCACACGAATCTAGTAGATGAACTATTAAAGATGTTATGAGGATGTTTCGTAAGCATTATTATTTTAGGAACATTTTGTCCTAAAATTTGAACAACTTTTGTATTATTGTAGTTCTAAAAAATGATGAAGAATTCGATACCTCTAAAAAAAAAAAAAAGCAAAAAATATTCTTCAAAAGGATTTAAAACAACGCAGAAAACCAATTCTGCCGTATTTACAGTGTGAACATTGCTATACTTTTGCTCCAAAATTCTTTATGCTTTTGATAATACTTAAATTCCTGGCAGATACTTTGGTTCACAGGATCACTTAAGAAATATAAGTTATAAAACAATGTAGAGTTTTTGTATTAAAAAAAATACATTATTGGGCAATGATATTTAATGCAACCTATTAAACAAAACTAATAAGTGACACATTTATACAAAACTAGCATGTAGTTTAATTATGCAACAACATTTAACTTGTCTAGAAAATATTTTCTAATGATTTGTGGGTAAATTACTGTTATATAAGCTATGATGTAAGAGCTGAAGAGTAAGTAATGTTTATGTTCATTTTTAATAATAGGGAGATTGGGAATAGAATAAATACCTAAATACCTTTTAGTAGTCATACAGTAGCATAAAAGGGCAAAGTTTTCTCAGACAGATTAGTTAAATACAGTTTGTTAAAAGTCTGACCATCGGCAGGTTATAGAAACGTTTCGGCTGTTTTATGTATAGAGAGTAAAGTTAGTAACGTAATCAGCTGTGCTGGTTCTTCAGTGATGTTTGGCATGCTTTAAGTTTAATTGTAAGTTTATTGTCATGTGCACGGTAAAAACACCAGTTTAAACAGTACAGTGAAATTCTTACTCAAATCCCTGACCACACATAGAAACATTCGCGAAAACCTGTTTAAACAATGCAAACATACAATAATAGGGTAGAAACAGGGTGCAGGCTTAAAGTTCCTGAGATCAGAGGTTTAGGCGATGGGATGTACTTGATCCTATGAGTATGAGTACTTCATAATTCATCAGTTTCAATAATAAATGCGCCTTACACAATTGTCAGGAATCATTTTCAGGGCGAGCTACAAATTTAAACTGGCTTGTTGTTTGGAAAACTTTACTCCGTGTACATTGCCTTAACATGAAAAGGTCACACTCCAACCTCATATGAAGAGAAAGAGGGTTTTATTTAATAAATATTTTTTAAAATTAAATCTGGAATACTTGGATACAGTACTAATGCGGTTGTTCATATCTAACTTCACGTAATTCAAGTGTCCATGCAAAGATGATAGATTTTGATATTGCGTTCGTAGGTTTGCATAATAAATCAATGAAGTCACTGCAAACTGGAAAGGATTTTTACGTTTTTTTCTTCTGGTATTTGTATGTATTTGTTGGAAAACCACCATATAGAATAAACTACAATAGCTGTGTTCACCTTACAGTGTGATAGATTTGTAAAAATTCCAGTTACTTAAAGAATAAGCGGTTTAAACAGATCAGATCCAATCAACTATCCTATTCTATGTACACTGTACAGCCAATAGTTTGTGGACACCTTACCAGCACACTGGTTTTTTTTTTTTACATTTATATTTACATTTGCCAGACGCTCTTATCCAGAGCGACTTACATTTATCTCATTTATACAAGTGAGCAATTGGGGGTTAAGGGTCTTGCTCAGGGGCCCAGCAGTAGTGACTTGGTAAACCAACACCTTAACCATGAGCCACCACTTCCCCGTTTTTCCATTCATTCACTTTCATCTTAAGTGTGGAAGTTATTATAGATGTAAGAATTAACCAAATGTTTGAATAGGATTTTTAGAAAACACACATGGATGTGATGGTCAGGTGTCCCAATACTTTTGTCTATTTAGTGTAGTCCTAAAGTTTTATACTGATTCCATACTGATGTGCCCGCGATAATGATTAGATTGTGTAACGTCCTTGTCCTTGTTGTGTAACGCTGTCATGATGATCCAGCATGGCGGTGCATCAGCAATGTAACTTGGGGGAGGGGGGAGGGATTTAATCTGGTACTTACTGTTGTTATGACCTTTACTGCATTTGGTAGTTTAGTGTGCTGTATACGTTCTCAGTTTTAGAAAGTGCACCTGAAACACTATACAGTAGCCCGCTGACACATAATCCAAACAATATAAATTCCCTAGCAACCTGAAACCACCAAACAACGGGAGAAACGAAGAAAGTGATTTACTGTATAAAGGCACAATACTACATTAAAAAATACACATTCTACTTTAAGTATTTTTCTATAGGACCCTTCTTTATTTTACACTGAATCATGTACATGATGGTTTATCTAATTTATCGAACTTTAATTTATATTTAATTTGCATAATTGTGAAGGCTTAACTAAATAAAATTTGCGCCCCTCAGTTATAAGAAAATTGAGTATGATGATTTTTGTTTTTCTTGGTAAAGATTGTTTAATAAAAAAATATTTGAGAAATATTTTACTTCAATTTATTTTAAGAAAATGTCACCCTATTTTCATTTTTAGCACATTTGTAGAATTTGGCAGGTGATCTTATCTAGAGTCATTTGCCCTTATATTATTTCTGCAGCTGGGGGTTGCCTGTATGCCTGATGGCGGTAGATGGGGGTAGTCCTGGAAATTGAACTCGATACCTTTTGCTTCGTAGGTCAACGCCTTAACCACAGAGCTACCACAAAATAGAAAAACAAAGTAATACAATTCGCATAACCCTTGTCCAGTCTCTTGGGGACTCAAAAGTATCTGACATTAAGTTAAGTTAAAACCTTTCAAAATCTTTATTGATTAATCATTGTGGTAACGACCGACAGTGAAATTTCTCTGTTGGTTTGTAATATTTGTATTGTTACTGCCAAAAAGAAAATGAAATTGTTTTAGATTAATTTTGTTTTGCAGTGAAAATACAAATATTACAAACCAACATAGAAATTTCACAAATTAAAATGTTGTTAAATGACCAGAAAAGGTGGAAATTTCAGTCATCTTGTAGGTCTACCTGTGTCTATCTTCTCGTGAAAACACCACTTGCACTTAGCTGCTGGTATTTTTTGATCATTAAACAACATTTCGGTTTGCATGGAAAGCTGGTAGTTTGGGTGTCCAACAGCAACATCTTGGTGATGCTATGTGGTATTTAGTGTAATAGCACTGTGCATGGTGTACATGCCTGATTTACGGTGCAGTGTGCATAATAGTATAGTGCAATATCTGGGGAAAATGTCCACTGAGAGCAGTACAATGCAGTGCCGCCATATGAGCAAAGGTATATGTAATCAGCTGGGAGGTTATATTTACTTGTGGTTGTAGCTGTTTGCACATGATTTGTTCCCGTCTTCTGTTTGCGACTGGTTAATTCAAGCGTCCACACTCCTGCCCGTGCTCGTTCTGTCTAGCTTGTCTTGGTTGTGATATTTACAGAACTTTGACTATTGCTTGTGAATGACAATGTTATGATTTGCTCTTTAAATATGCTTGAATATAGTCTAGATACACTATATACTGTAGACAAAAGTATTAGGACACCCGACCATTACATTCATTAGTTTTTAGCATCTTAATTCTACCCCAATAGTCTCAATTATACCCCTATAATAACCCTCACACTTAGAAAAGGTGTGACTGGGGATTATTAATAAAGCTACAATACTATCTGTGGGTTTAGGCACTAAAGATGGGTGAGTATTAACCCCATTTAACCCCAAGCTGTTCAGTACGGTTGAGGTCAGGTCACTCGAGTTTTTCCACTCTTACTGTAAAACACAATGTCTTTATGGAGCTCAGGGGTTTTGTGTACAGGAGTTATTGTCATGCTGGAACAGTGTTTGAGTTTTTTAGTTTCAGTAAAGACATAAATGCTACAACATACAAAAACAGCTGTGTGCCAACATTTTGGGGAAGACACATTTATGTGGGTGTCCTGGTAAGGTGTGCACAAACATTTACATTTGTAGTATTTGGCAGATGCCCTTATTCAGAGCGACTTACTTATCTCTTGTACATTTACATTAACAGCATTTAGCACACCATGTTCACGTCATGGAACAATTCAATACTGGTACAATAGATCACAAATCAGTGTAACAACAACAAAAAACTGTTGAAAGAGCAGCGTGGGATATTTTGTATGTCAAGAGCTAGGGTATTTAAGAAAGAGTGGGTTTTCAATCGTCTCTTGAAGACAGCCAGTGACTGTTCTGACATTGATGGGAATTTCATTCCACCATCTTGGTGTCAGAGCAGAAAAACGTTTTGAGGCAGACCTACCTTGTGTCCTGGGGGATAATGGAACAAGTCGAGCATTACTTGTGGATCTAAGGGAGCATGGTGCGATGCGAGGAGTAATGAGTGTTTGGAGATAGAAGGGTGCTGCTCGGTTTTTGGCTTTGTAGGCAAGCATCAGTGTTTTGAATCTGATGCGTGCAGCTACTGGGAGCCAGTGGAGGAGTGTAGTGGTGTGTGTGAAAACTTTGGTAGGTTGAAAACAACACGTGCAGCTGCATTCTGAATCTTCTGCAGAGGGCGAACTGCTCTCAGAGGTAAGCCTGCCAGGAGTGTTGTATCTTGTATACATCTAAGCAATTGGGGTAAAATGCCTTGCTCAGGGACCCAACAGCGCTCACTTGGTAGTGCTGGGAATCAATCTTCCGTTTAGTAGTTCAACACCTTAACCACTGAGCCAGTACTTTCACAAAACATGTGGCCACATACTGTATGTCTGTATAAGCTGCATTGGAAAGCGTAGTAGATGGAAAGCAGTCTGTGTTTTTGTATAGTTTTGGGTTGGGAAGGACACTTGTTTAGTTATTTTACACTTTATTTATTCTTTTACCTAACACAGAGGGGCAGCATTATTAGTTTAAAGTTTATTTTGATACAGCTTAAAAATCTATTTCTCTGCCAGACAAGATTAATTATTGCTTAGTTTAAAAACCAATTCATTTAATAAACAGTCACACACTGATTTATATGAATACTTCAAACCCTCTTAAACTAAAAATCGAAGCGCACAAACTCGCCTACATGAAATTAAAACAAAGGCCGGTGTATTAAAAACTACAACCTACTGTTTTTGCATCTTTAGCACCTTTAGTAGAATTTGTAGTAAAATTAATGATGAATGTTACCTACCGTTGTCGCATGACTTTCTTTGACATCCTTTGATTTTCCAACACATCATCACATTGGTGCGATAAAAATGTCTGGCTGTAAATCCATGAAATACATTTTTATTCATTAAAAAGGTCATTATTGTCTTCATGATGTCTTTAGTGTCATAATCAACTGGGGGCAGTTTATTGTTTTCATACTTTTCTCCTTAATATATTTACTTCTAAATCATATTTTCTGTAATTCACCTCTGGATATTTAAAACGTTCCTAATGCTGTTGAATAATGTATTTTTAAAATATTTTTTTTAACATAGACATGAGTCAAAATCACTGTAACATCTACCACCAAAGACATTTTTCCCCATATTGGCATCTGTTTTTAACAATACAAACATTATTTTAGTCTCGCTACCTGCTATGTTTTTACGTCATTTTCTGTTATCCGAGTTGCATTTGGCATCTCTGAGCGTCTGAACAGCTAAAGAGCTACCACGCTTAAATCAGGTTTTTGTGTTAGCTACTAAAGTGACTTTTTTGTTGTTTTGAATGCAGGCAGCTGTTTGATTTATGAAATAATGTGTACTTTCGAGTGGTTTACCATGATAGTCTGTTTACAATAATGACCTACAAATAGCAACATAAATTGTCAAAAAAAACCTACTGCTTATAAATAAAGAACACATCATGTAATTTCATGGGTTCTACCTCTGTAATGGCTAATCCACAACCAATCGATTTGTTGGTTTGTCGTGTCAGGCTTTACTCACGCCTTTAAAACCCTCATAATTCAAGACTGTGGATGCAAAAGTCATTTCTATAATCTATAGTGTTAAGTGAAGCGAGGATAAATCACTAAACCCAAACCATCTAGTGCAAATGTCCCTGAAACATTGATCATTTAAAATGGAGGCTCTGTTTTCAAGAAGGGCTGTGGTTTAAAGAATAGAGAGGTCACTAACATCAAGCTCACCTTGTGTCCTTTTTCATATATAAACCCAATTTTCTGGACTAAGCATCAGAATGACCACAAAAAGTGTCTGTGTTTTAATTTGCTTCCAGGCTGCACTGTACTGTATGTGTGCGTTCTGTGTTGTATTGCTCAGCAGGCGCAGTCACTAGGACCACATAATCTGCATAAGAATTTCACACACACACACACACACACACACACACAGCGTAGAGTAAAACTGTTAATAAGCATGCCTGTTATATTAAGCTCGGATGACATTTGACTGCTGTCGGAATGTTACCGTGCGGCCGGTGTAAGATCTTGTTTTAATTCCTTTAGCCAACATCTAGTGTATGTGTAGAGAATGCTAATCGAAATGTGTCGGACTTGTGTCTTATGACATGCGCAATAATGAAAAAGCAGAAAGTCATGTTCTTGCCCTTTGACGGCTGTACGTATAAGACGGAATAGTGCTGAACTGAAAGTTAATCTAGCAACACAAAATTCATTAAGCAAGGTATTTTGAGCTCCAGTCCTGCTGACCCACTGACCTGAACACTTGGTGATTTTAACTGCCAGATTACCTGATGTGGTTTGTTGGGGGTTTGTTAATTAGCTAATGAAGTGGATCAGATGATCTATGGCCGGGAAATTGTACAGGGCATTGATGCACCAGGACTGTATCCTAAACCTAAATGACTGACTAATATTGATTAACATCAGTATACTAATATAGGTGAAACATTGGAAAGGCAATGGCTGTTAACTATTCAGTTAAATTAGGAAAAAGGCCAAAAATGTAAATTAAGTCTTGCGGTGCAACTCGGTGGTATGAATTTAACCCGCAATCCTTTGATCAGCGATGCAACTTACCGTATAGCTCCGCCTCAGAAGTGTCCCATCACAAACCCTTGACTAAACATGTGATGTGTCTGACGCAGAAAACTAAAAACACTTTCACAATAATATTAAATGTTGCTGGACAAAGCAAACTGTGATGGATTGCCTGAAATGTAGACAAGAATTACTCCTAGCCAATAAAAGCTGTTTTGTAGAACAGACCTGTGACACTATAGCTGCTGGAACATGACACTGTATATACACTGTAGTATAACACTGTTAAACAAACCATATTAATATAAAATAAGAATATAAAAGGGGTAAAAGATGCATTGGGACATTATTTGGCCACAAATTATTGTATCGAAACATCAATAATCTTGTGTGTTTTATTTCCTACCTAGCAGGTAATTAATATATTTGATAAATTTTATATCTCATATTCTATATAATTAAAAATGGAAAAATACAAAAAAAAAAATATATATATATAACTATATAATATGTAAAATTTCTGCGAAAATATTTTCTGACTACGTAGGCGTTCTTAGATAGAATACCTCAAATATTTATTAGCTAGCTAAATAAAAAATGTTGGCTTGATGTTATGCTGTAGACGGATCCATTTTCAGGACCTACGCATGTATCCTTTGCTCCAGTGGTGTATTGTTGTACGCCGCTGTAATTGAATCTCTTTCGCTGACCTTCAGTCGGTAATGCTGAAGATTCAGTGTCCCCTGCCTCTGACATCCTGACCTCAATTATTGAGCCCAGTGCCAAATGTGACTACGAAACTCTTTACCTCCTTTCTGTGTGCCCTCAAACACTGTATAGAATGAGGATGATGTAATGTGTATGCTCGATTCATTTACAATGGATTTATTTTTGTTCCTTAGCGTAAATAGTAGAATAACTACTATATCAAGAAAGCAAATTTGAACATTTGCCATAAAAAATAGGATTTTTGCATTTCCTTATTTCATATTTTGTACATAAAACTGCCATTAAACCCTTTAAAAAAGCAATGCCACTTTCCCAAAGTCACGTATTTCTGAATGAAGCAACATTATTGACGGATGAGAATTCGGGTTAAAAGGACTGGGGAATTTTAAATACATTTATAAAAAAGTATATGGGAACTTCATTTTGTTGGAAACTTACCAGGAATTTATGGGATTGAATGGGAATTGATTGGTATTTATTTTAATTCCTATCAATTTTAGTTTATTCATTTGCAACCCTAATGAGAATTGACTTTTCAAAGAAGTTGAGCATTTGAAAAACAACCAAACAACCGTATAATAAAATTATTCTGCACTTTTGGAGCACCGCTGCTAAATACAGATAAAAATAATGCTGTAAGGCTGTAGTAATTTGAGAAAGTAATGTAGGTGGTAACTTGAATGTCTTGGCCTACGTCTGTTCCAGCCCCCTAATATGTTCTATCAAGTCTCTCCAGGACAAGATGATTTTCTATTATGACACGGGAGTGGACTTTCAAACCTTTCAAACCTTCAAACCTTTTTTTATACAATCCTGATCAAACGGAAAGATTGAGAGGGTAAAAATCCTGTCCTCTTCCAACCTCGTGATTTAATTGAGATTTTGTTTTCCATCCTGCAGGATTCTCTTATATTATTGTTATATTATTGGCAATAGCATGCCAACTTGGTGCATTAGCACCGCCAACTGTTACGGTTGTAAAGCAAGTTATTCACTTAATCAGCCCCACCCAAGCAAACAGGAGGAGAGATTAAAATTAGAACGTATCATTTATTTATATCAATATATATATATAAATTTGCATATAAAGTTGGGTGTCATGGTGAAGCTTTTTTGGACTTTAGGTAATGTATCCAGATGCTCAGACTACTGGTAGAAGCTTTGGATGACATATAAGCTTTAGAAGTTTTTGTTTATCATCAAGTAGAATCCAATGTGTTTACTGTGATATATGCATCAGGTGCCAGTTTGTGAGCTTGATGTCTGAGGCTTGTATTTTGTACGTTTGCGTTAACACCTATAGTGAATGGGACACAATTGGATCTGGACCTTTAGATCTGAAGTTAAAGCAGAAGGGTCAGCTGATTTTATTATTGTCTGACTCTGCTGTGACTAATAAATCAATCCATCCATCCATTTTCTACAGGGAGGAAAAAACATTCATTTGATCCCCTTTGTACATTTGCCCACTAACAGAAAGAAACCTTTAAAAATTATAGAATTTTATCTCATTTTTAACAGTGAGAAACATAATAACAACACAGACATCCAATGCATTTTTGAAACGTTATAAACTGATTTACATTTTATTCAGTGTGTAAGTATTTGATCCCTTATCAATTGGCAATATTTCTGGCTCCCAGAGGTGTTTTATACAGGTAATAAATAAGATGCCACACACTCGATTTTACCTGTGTAAAGGCACCTGTCCAAAGAAGCAATCGATCAATCAGATTCTCGACTCACCACCATGGCCAAGAACAAAAAGTTGTTCAAGAATGTCAGGAACTAGATTGTAGACCTACACAAGGCTGGAAGGGGCTACAAGACAATTATTGGTGCAATTTTTCGCAGATTAAAGAACCACAAAATAAACTGTCAGTCTCCCTTGTTCTGAGGCTCCAGGCAAGATCTCACCTCGTGAAATCTTAATGATCATCAGAACGGTAAGGAATCAGCCCAGAACTACATGGGATTAGCATGTCAATGATCCAAATGTAGCTGGGACCAAAGTCACCAAGAAAACTTTTGGTAACACACTTCACTGTGAAGAAGTGAAATCCTGCAGCGCCTGCAAGGTTCCCCTGCTCAAAAAAGCACATGTACAGGCCCATCTGAAGTTTGCCATTGAACATCTGAATGATTCAGTGCAGACCTGGGTGCTCTTTGGCATCAACTCAATACGTCGTGTTTGGAGGAAGGGAAATGCTGCCTATGACCCCAAAAACAGCATCCCCACTGTCAAACATAGAGGTGGAAACATTATGATTCGGGGGTGTTTTACTGCTAAGAGGACAGGACAACTTCACCGCATCAAAGATACAATGTACGCATATAAGGATCGTGGATGAGTATTAAGGAAAAAAGATATTAAATTATTATGCTTTTTTGAGTTTTTCTGTAGAAGGACTTCAGCAGGTTCATTTAGATTTTTAGCTTGCCACTAGGGAACACCAAATCTCTGAGTTCGCTCTTACCCTGAATTCCCACACAATGCAACAAAACTCATTTTCATTTATTTATCAGTTGATTATTTACAGCAACCTAGACCATATTGACTCGCTAATTCACACCTAGTCATAAAGTTTGCACATGTGTGATGATGGCTATTACAGAGCTCAGAAATTCACCAAGGAAAGCATAGTGGTCAGGAATAGCTATTGGAATCCAATATGCAGCATGTAGGAATTCACTGCCAAAGTTAGCATTAAGTGCAAATTATAATACTAATAGGCAATTCTATCCTGCTTGTCTATGCTTGGGACAAAAATGCACAAACACAATCTGTGATGGATTCTTACAGCATTTCACATATGTACTCTTGCTGTAAATTTGCACATTTTGTACAGTGTTATGTTCTGTTCTTTATTGTCTTTTTTGCACTGCCTTTTGTAATATTTGTATTGTTAATCACACTGTCTGTTCTGCACTGTTTGCACCAGGTTGCACACATGCACTTTATGTTTGTTCTGTTCAGTAGCTCTTTGTTGTCTGTCTAATTCAGTGTTTTTGTGTAGCACCATAGGGGACTGGAGAAACGTTATTTCATTTCACTGTGTACTTCATCTGCTATATATGGTTTAAATGACAATAAAGCTTCTTGAACTTTGAACCTTGAACCATCATATTATCTCCTCTATATAACTGTACCTGAGGGCCCTGCAGTGGAATATTGATGGTTCTGGGATTTGACCTTACTTGAACAGCTGTTATGCTTAACCATAATTTTATTCACTCAATGTATTTGTAAGCCCAAGTAGACACAAAGAAGATCAAACCATATTTTTAATAGGGAAAAACATTCACTGTAATTATCACCATTTTAGAATCTAATATTTTAAGCCATAGAGGTTTTTTTTAAATACTTTTTTTCAGATAGTTTTACTTGGCTCTAAATCCTCCTGATCTATCTTAGGCCTAGGATAGCTTCACTGCTTGATGCCCATGTGATTGGGCTGCAAACAGAAAGGACATTTTCTTTAATACATACCTTTAATTTCAGGTAATGGTAAAAGACATAAACAAATGATAACAATGTTGTTTTGTAACAATGATTATTGAAAAATCTATACTCTATTTATTAATCATAATAAACCCATGTCCCTAGATTATAATTCTATTAAGTGGTAGGTTAGCAGTACCCAGAGTAAAGCACCTTTGCTTGAGTATAAGTGATGAGCAATATTTTCCAAAAACAGTAAACAGTAACTGACCTGTGCTCTTATTAATTCCATTCAGCGCACTCTTTATTTACAGATCCTCACCTGGCGTCATTGTGGTGAACAGTAGCTGAAACACTATCTAACACTGATCCAGTAAGGCGATTGTGTTCAGGTATACTTCTAGTCTGACCTGTTTCTATGAGTCTTCATCAAATATCAATGAGTCGGTCTAAATTATTCACCCTTGACACTTCAGGAAGCAGACTTTTGTGATAGTGGTATTCACCTTTAATCACTCAAGCATCTGTGTTATGCCAACGCGATACAAATGTGCCACATTGTTTGGCATTATTCAAAGGAAATTGCTATACATTTTGGCCTGTTTTCTGTCTGTTTGCATTGAGTCTGTAGCATGTGCTGATGTTCTCAGCTGTTTTTCAGATGGTAGCAAATGTGGGCTATAGGGAATTTTTTCTGAATGTCCCATAAACGTTATATATCATGATCTCAGGATGTTTATTAATGATACGTGTCTTTTTTCAGAACGATTTTGCAATTATTGTATTCGTTTAATTCACAGTGTGTACTTTACTTCCAAGAAATTGAATAGAGTGATATTATGCAAATATGTTTTAGCACGTCCAACCTTATATTAAGCAAGCCCTGAATAAAATCAAACACAAAGCTTACAATTAAACCACCACAGACATGTTACCGCATAGCTATTCCACCATATATTTTTTTTTAATTGCCCTAATGTTATCATCAGATCTCTACAAGTTGATGTGATATTTTTAGGGTCTGAATGAAAAGACTATGTTAAACTACCAATGAGAATTTTTAATCACTCATTTTACCTTGTCAGAAATGAGTGGCGGTTTTTTTTTTTTATACTATCAATTACGTTTTTGGTTATTATATTCAAAGTGACAATTTATAATTACGCAACATCTACATCGAACCAGCGTGCAACACAGGTACATCCCAGATACAACTGCACCTCATAGGTCCAAGACAGTCACTTACCCTATTTATACACAAGTCCTTTATTTAGTTGCTGTCTGCTCTCATATTATGCATATTTGTAATCCGCTCGCTAATTATTAGCCTGATTCTGTGGTTCTCGGCGGAATTTCGTCGGGTCCAGATCCTCCTAGCACCAAAGCTAACTCTCTCCTCTCCTCCTGCCTGCCTTCTACATATAAACAAAGCAGGGTCTTTTCTTTATCTCTGGCTTCTGTCTAATTCTCCTGCAATAATGATATTGAGAATAGAGTGCTGGTAAAATGACCGAAAATTTAAAAAAAAAGCCATCTGTTGTAATACTGTAGCTACAGATCAGTATAAAAGTATATTCGGAACAAGTTGCTAATCGTATTTGCGATTGCGTTCCCTATATATGTAAACTGTTTGCTTGGTGAGTGCACTGTTAATGCCAGAAAGAAATGACAAATTGTTTTGCGTTCGCTTTTGTAAAAATTCAAGTCTTTGCCAATTTTGCCAGAATTTTTTGTCAATAAACATTTTATTTTTGTCAATAACCTTTGTACACTGACTACGAAACAAAAAACATTTTTGAGAGGTGTTTTTACGATTCGTAGCTCCCAAACAAACGAAAGCAAGAAATCAGAATAGCTAAACGCATACGATAGCATACGCAAAGACCTTTACACAGAAACCTGTCAGTCAGCGTCAAGGATGTGGCGTTAGACTGTAACCAACAGAAAGATACGCACAAGAGGGCACCCAATCAGCAACAATACCTTACAAAAACGAGGCAAGCGCACAATTATACAACTAATACAGACTGTTGACTCATTTTCTGTAAAGTGAATAAGAAAATCACAAACAGATCAATATAACCAAAATCAACTTTCAACAAAATAAAGATAACGCTCTAATCGCAGAGAAAGCAGTCACATTTAAGCTCACAGAATTTACATAAATGCACAACATGCCTTTAAAAAAAGCCGAAGGCTTTATTCCATGTACACATCAATATGCTGGGCCCCTGGACAAGGCCCTTAACCACCAATTGCTTAGTTGTATAAAAAAAGAGATAAATGGAAGTAGATCTGCTAAATGCTGTAAACGTAAAACACATATTTTAATAAAAAATAAACATATCCACTATAGTTTCCCCTTTCCATTACATTAAAAATGTTATTTTATTTAAATATTTTTGATGAATATGAAATGAAATAAAAAGTGTTTAGTGGAGCACAACCTTTTTGGTGGGGCACAGCCCTCGAGTGAAATTTTGTAAATCAATCTATTCATTGGAAAATGTGCTTAGACTTTAGTTGGTGCATTTCCATCCCATCTTCTTTTGAAGTTCAGCAATTTTTTGTAAAATATATGTAATATTTGTACCTAAATCTGACTAATCCCTTATTTTATGGTATGTCTATAACAGTGCATTGTAGTTTGTTGAATCTCATGCTGTGCTGGTTTTGCTGTCTGGCCCAAACTGTTTGTGATTCACTGTTGGATCTCCAAGGGAAAAAAACCAACACCTGCCGCTGGGATAAAAGCTAAATCTCTTAAAGTTTAGCCTTTTATATGCACCTTCTAACATCTGAAGTGGGTTTGGCGTTTTCACTTATAGACATTGTGAGTTAAAGTCTTAGTTAATAAATTTTACCTCATTGGCACATTGTCGTCGCACTATTGCTGAAGTCATTATTTATCCAGCATTTTTATCTGTGGCTTGTCAGATGGCAGGTTTGGTGTTGCTTTGGATTTGGAAACATAATTGTATGATGCAGGTTCTTCTTTCCTCAGTCACAGTTAGTTATCTTTTGGGTAAAAAAAACCCAGTGCCATGCAGATATGACATAATGTATGCTGACAGTAAAGTTATTAAACATCACATTAGATTTAGCGCTGTGTTTGCTCTATGATGAGTCTGCAGCGTTTAATGATATGACACAACTTTAAAACTTCATGAAAAACTCTTCTGCATGTCTCATATATTGAGCATAAAGAAAACTAGTTGGCTTAATGAGAAATTATGAGAAAATGTATTGAAGATGATCACAGTTAGTCTTGATTGAACAACCAGATTTACACATTATGTAGGTGGTAAAACAAAGCAAAAGGTTGATCTAAATGTAGAGAGTGGTTTTACAGGAGACTGCTAACCGGAAGGTTGTGGGTTTGATTCCCAGCACCAACATGCTACCGCTGCTGGAACCCTGAGCAAGGTCCTTAACTCCTAATCGCTCAGTTATAGGAATGAGATAAATGTAAGTAACTCCGGATAAGGGCATCTTCCAAATACCAGAAATGTAAAATACCAGTAAACATGGGTTAACATACTATATGGGGCAGTTAACATACTATAGGGGCAGTGGTGGTTAGAGGTTTATTCACTAGAACATTAATTTTATACCCAAGGTTAAATGATTATTTGACTACTTGCATGAAATATCAGTTTCAGGATTTAAAAAATTCAGCTGGAGAGGAAATGTAAAAATTGTGTCAAGGTAGAGTGTGCTATAAATATCGTATCTAGATCCTATCTTCAATTATCATTTATCTTTATGTAAAGTCTGATTATATTAAACAATCTTATTCAGTCTATGGAGGGAGACTGAAGTCCAATATTGCAAAGCTGAAAATCTTGATTTTGTTAAACTGAAATTACTAGAACATGGCAGCTAACCAATAACAGCTCTGCTCGAGTGTCAGTGAAAATGAGTACAGAGGAAGACTTCGCTTTAGTTTTATTAAGCAATCTATTATAAATAAGTTTTTAGATACCGCTTATTTTTCTTGAACTGACTGGGTGCTAATTAGGCAACACAGTCACACACAGTGCAGCGGGACTAAAGTGAACGGTAAGGAGAAATTTTACTCTAATAAATATCCTCCGCAAAAGCTGTTTATTTCAAGGACATAAGCTAAAGTCACCACTGTGGCTTCGGTAACAAAACTGTACATTTGCACTTAAGTTTATTCATTAATTCATCTTCTGGACCCGCTTCTTCCATAATTCAGGGTCATCTGCTGAAACCTATTACAGACTTCTCTGAAAGGATGAAAGATACCCCCTGGACAGGTTGCCAGTCCATCACAGGACCACACACACAGTCACACTCACTCCTATAGGCAATTTAGGGAGGAAACTGGAGCACGGGGAAAACATGCAAACAGCCACACAGAAAGACCCCTGCCCGGGAATCAAACCTGGGCCTTTTTGCTATGGGCCAACAGTGCTAACCACTAAGTTCAAGTTCAAGGAGCTTTATTGTCATTTCAACCATATATAGCAGATGCAGTACACAATGAGGAGATGAAATAACATTTCTCCAGGACCCCCTGGTGCTACACAAAACATAGAATTTACAAAAGAACAACTAAACAGAATAGACTTAAAGTGCATGTGTGCAACCTGGTGCAGAACAGACAGTGCAATAAACAATACAAACATTACAAAGACAGTGCAACAAAAGACAATAAGGGACGGGACATAACGCAATAGCGCCAACCATATTGTAGATGAGGTTGACACGAAATGTGCAAATTACAACAGTACTGTATAAACAGCATTGTAAAGTGAGTAAAGTGACTATAGTATTGTAAGTGAAATTTACAAGCCACCGTACTGCCCTGCGGTTGAGTTGTTTTTTTTTAGCAATAAATATAAAACTTTTTTTTTTATAAATAAATGAAATGTGACTGAATCAAAATACATAATACATAATACATGAATGTCAGGAATCTGTCGTAAGGATTCACTTTAACACCCTTCACGCTCTTCAGTGTAAACAGAATTGTTTGTGTGTTCACTCAGCCCTGTTTGGAATACAAGATGGAAACCATTTTTCTTATTTATTTATAGTTTGGGTGAATTCGAAGAAGCATTATGTAAAACATTTACAGTTTCCGAAGGAGAGTTTGCTAGGGAGATATTCCAGTTTTAACATATGTAGTGGGTAGGGGTGAGCGGTATTTTTATGATATAGTTATTTAAATAGGTAGTTTTTCTGGAAAAGTAACAAAGGGGCTTTATATAATATATGAACCTAAAATAAAAAGTATGTTATCATATTTCATAAATTTTTTACTTTATTGGGCCTTTAAATATATTAAATGTATACGAACTTGGTTCAATCCTATTCTAACAGCAAATTCCACTGTATTTTACAATTTACAGTTGTGTGGACAAACATTATTATAAATGTTTATCTAATTAAAATATAAATATTGTATATTATATTTGGTTCTCGCTGAACATTCTATTCTAGGTGTCAGCGTTTTTTGCAGTTCTCCCCACTGCTTATGCGTGTATCTTTATTACATATTTAAGCTTGCTGCGCGAGATTTCACTGTGAAGTAATGATTGGCAGGACGATGTCCAGGGAATTGTCGTATGTCACTGACAAATATCTTATAAATCCGCACTGCCGCACCATATAGAATTTACACAGTTTTGAGTTGAAAGTGACAGCGAGCACCAAGCGAGTATTAAAAGGGAATTTGAATACCGCCCTGATATTAGTAGTGGTTCCCTGATTCGAGAAAATTACTTAAATACATAATTACCCATCTATGTGTGTGGGAGAATGCCAAATCATTGAATTATACTTTCCTCCCTATGAGATGATGGGGATATATTTTGGTAGCCCAACTGAAAGACACAGTAGCCTTAGGGGGTCGGGTTAACTACTTTGCAAGCCTTGGTGTCAGGGTCACACAAACTGCACATAAGTAATCTACAGCCACTTATTTACATTTGCAGCATTTGGCAGACGCCCCCTTATCCAGAGCGACTTACAATATTCCTTGTTATACAACTGAGCGTTAAGGGCCTCGCTCAGGAGTCCAGCAGTGGAGCTGGGAATCGAACCCATGACCTTCGGGTTGGTAATGCAACACCTTAACCATGAGCCACCACTTACATGTTGCGTTATACACAGAATTAAAAAAAAAAATCTAAAATCTATAATCGAATTTATTCCACAGTAATGATATAAACCATTATACCACCCGACCGTATTAGTGGTTAGCTTTGAAAAAAAGTCGCTGTTCGGAGATTTTAATGTCCTTTTAGTATCTGCATGGCTTTCTTCCAGGTTCTCCAGTTTCATTCCTCTTCCTATGGACAATGTGGTGAGGGGATTAAAGGATGGAAAATGTCATAGCTATATGCCTTTCATTCCAAGTGCAATCTTGCCTTGTGTCCATTAGCTTCATAGCCTACAGAGCCACCTAGATCTAGTCTCGTTTAGTCAGTCCGTCACACATCAAGAACTACATTAAAAGCAAACAATCATGGTTCATTTTGTTTGTCATGTTTAGAGACATGCTTAGCTAATCATTTACAGGCATCTCACAGTAATACGATAGTAACATTAGTACATACATAGTAACAAAATCCCCTAAAATACTTTTTTGGAATCTAACTTTATTCCATAAATATTGGAAAAATGGAAACTGTGAGACCTACTAACAGTGTAAACAATGAAAATGGCCAGTAGACAGAACAGGTTATAGGTATTCCAGATACCATCGGTTAAAATATTCTGGAATCCAATACGTTTGTTTAACAATTATAATTAAATCATTTTCATTTACAATGTTTAAATACATACATACATTCAATGTAACCAAACTTTCCTCCTTTATTTGGTGATATGTTTCTGTATAGTTTGAGGTTGCTCTATAAAATCAGAACAAAGTAGCCTATAGTTTAAGTCAAGCATGAACCTCACTCGCCTTTAACCCTTTACTGATATTGTCGTCCTTCCCCATCAGTCTATGGTCATAAGCGCCTCTGTTTACTTAACATATTATTCAATGTAAAACAAGCCTGGACTCTCAGGTTTCAATTTCACTGCATCCACTTGTGTTTTAGCTCCACTGTAACACTGATCAGGTATCGAAATACACATCATCTTAGAAGACCATCCCTTGTCATGGAGCAGCCTGAAATGATTGCTTAGTCTTGAATGTTAACCTTTTCTCTTTTGCATGCAGTGATTTTTCCAATGGCATCATTTTTTCCACTCTCAATCTTTTTTCACATTGTTCAACACACCTGTCATTACACTCCTTTCTGGATCTCCACTGGCGGATGAAATATCCAAACCAATCGCTTAATTAAATACCCCCACACACACTTACATAATTGCTGTAATGGCCATTCTCTCACTGTGAGAGTCTATTCTTAGACGCTGAATGTCAAATGAATGGCGAGGTACAAATCAGTTTGACAGGAATCCCACCAGTACCTTCAGCAGGTGCACCGCACAGCACTGGCAACCGCAAAACGGCAGCAGTTATTTCATGCATGACTGCAAGGTTAAATTCAAGACAATTATGCCAGTTAAGCAAGGACCACAATGCACTGCATTTCAGTCACTTTTTACATTTTTAAAAAAGTCATCTGTTAAGATTTTTCCTACTAACGCCAGAGTAAATCCACATTTGACTTCAGATCAAAGTCAGTTGTCCACATGCTGCTGTCCAATTGGGACAGTCTTTATCTCTGGCTTACAGAGCCTGCCCTGAAACGGCATCCCACTGCAGAGAGCTGCTTTCTGGATAAAACAGAATATTAAATATTTTGTTATTTTCACTTTACAGCCAAAAGTTTGTGGACGAAAGGCTTTGGAAAGGCTTTTGAAGAGAAGATTTGAGGATTTGCTCTTTTATAATTTTATAGTATTGGTAGTATTTATTGGTAGGTATTTCAATTCTTCCAAACCGTCACGTCCCAAAGACGCAGGTGCACTGTCATGCCGGAAGAGTGTTTGGACCTCTACATTCCAGCGAAAGGATTATGTATTGTTACAGCATACATTGATTACATTAATTTGTGTGCTTCCAAATTAGTGGCAACAGATCCAGTGGAAAAGTGTCCATAAACTTTTGGCCATATTGTGTATGTTTCATCATGGCAAGAATATATGTTTTAGAATTGTATTAAACCCCTTATGATTTACTTGTGAGTGCAGGTGTGCTTGTGTACATGTGTGTTTGTGCGTGTGTGTGTATAGCTGCTGCCTAGCACTCGGCCTGTGCTTGACTGAGTGGCCCTCATGGGAATCGTTTGATTTGGCCTAATTAAATGGAACATCTGAGGAGTGATGTAGCAGGTGGTTTGACTCTGTTGTAATGACTTGTTCCGGAGGCAGCTGGTGCCGAGCACCATAACACCTGATGAATAGTTAAGAAAAAACGACTTTGTGTCATCAAGGTAACAGCACCCGATGCAAAAGAGCAACTTTTTAGACTATCTATAGAAAAAGTGAAACAAGTGAGTAAAATTTGTTAAGGTTTTTTTTTGTTTGTTTGTTTTTTTTAAAAAGGGAAGCCTGCAGACATTCTGTTAATTGCATTCTGGTTTATGATGTAAGGGTCCTGTGGGGTAAGGGCTTCCTGTGGGGGAACCACAATAAAAACCATAAAAAATCATTAAAAATGTTTTTCATATTAAAAAAAAACACAGAAGGTTTCGCTTTTTTATGTAAAAAAAACCCACTAACAAGCAAGCTAAGATTAACCAATAAGTATTTAAAGAAAACTTAAAGTAGCCTTTTAGAGGGTTAAAACAAACCTAACCTATTCATCCTTCCGGTTCCACCTGAGCATTTTCATGTAGAATTTATAACCTTAACAACTTATGGATGGATGGATGGATAGATAGATAGATGAATAGATAGATGGTTGGATAGATGAATAGATCGATATTTGGCTAGATGGATGCATGCATAGATGGATAAATGAATAGATAGATGGTTGGATAGATGAATAGATCGATAGATGGATGGATGCATAGATGGATGGATGGTTACATGGATGAATGGTTATATGGATAGATAGATAGATAGATAGATAGATAGATAGATAGATAGATCGATAGATGGTTACGTGGATGGATAGATGGACGGACGGACAGACAGATAAATAGACAGACAGATATTTATATGGATGGATGAACAGGTGACTGAATAGATGGATGGATATATGGATGGATGGATGGATGGATGGATAGATGGTTAGATGGATAGAGGGTTACATGGATGGATGGATGGATGGATAGATGGATAGATAAATAGATAAAGGGTTAGATAGACAAAGATAAATAGATGGATGAACAGATGCATAGATGGATGGATAGATAGATGGATAGATAGGGGTTAGATAGATGGATGGACAGATGGAGGGTTAGACGAATAGATGGATGGATATCTGGATAGATAGATGGATAGTTAGATAAATAGATGGATGGGTATATAGATAGATGGAAGGATAGATGGATGAATATATGGATAGATAAACGGATAGATGAATAGATGGATAGATATATAAATAGATGGATGGATAGATGTGTTTACTCAAACCATCGATCATTAAGGTCAGGATTGCGCTTTAGAGAAAGTACATAAACACATGCATTTGTTCTGCTCTGGAGAATAATTCCACATTAAACTTCACTTTAAGACTTTGTTTTTTGTTTGTTTTTTTTGAGTCTCAGTAACCAACAGCTTATAATTTGAGCTGTAATCACTCCAGTGGCCTGCAGAGACTTCATTTCAAAGGCACCAGGAGTCCTCCGCCAGCTAGCTAATGGTGTGTTACAGTGGAGGGCAGTCGGCGTGAGAGGGTTGCGTTTCACTGTAAATTGTGTTTGGGGCTCTCAGAAGGGGGCAGCATGAGCGCACAGCTGAACACAGATTATGGTGGCGGGGGGTTACGGTTTCTCTTAGCATTTATTGTCTGATTTGTGAGTTCTGTCTCGTTCTGGCAGGTTAAGATACTTCTTTTCCATCCCTCTGCTCTAGTTTAAACAGTTTTATTCAAATTATCTATAATTTGAAATCTTTTATTCTCTCAATTTTAGTAAGCACATATACAGTGTGTTTATTTTATTTCACACAGCCTTTGTAATGTGATGGTATTTAGTCCAGGCGCTTAACGCTTTTGGCAGAATGAAAATAAACTTAGTAAATAGTTTCACTTTGTATAAACAAGTCAGTTATCGCCACAAGTCTGCTGGAAAATAAATCAGGACAATTCTGGCCTCCCCTGTGAGATGTTTTTACCTCTGATCGGAAAGGTATCCTAATAATACCTGATTTTTCACCTAGCGACTCCTTTGAACTGATTCATTTTATGGTTAAAACAACTCAATACATGGTCCATCGCCCACTGTCTGAATCGGTGTACAAATCATTCACTCAGAGCACAAAGGTGGTACGTGTGTTTACCCTATATAGCAAGAGCTGTTAAGCTGCAACACCAGTTACATCATTAGATGCCGCCTAATTGTCATATTGATGGACAATGAATAATTTAATTAAATAATTAAATGTTTAAAATAATAAAAAAAAAGAAGTTGGCTTTATTATCTTGTTTTTTGTTGTCTATTCAAGCAATCGATGCTGAATTGCTAGTTGGCGCTGATTCAAAAGTAAAATTTATGCAGGCATTTATGAGCTAATTAAAGGCGAGAAAAAAGGGAATAATCAGTGGAAAAATTTTCTCACTGTGACAAACCTGACTAATTTTACAATTACTAATTAAATCTTACTTTTTTTATTATAAATGAATTTATTTCTGGTTGAAAATGTCCAGTAATTATTTACATAGTGGCACGATGCAAGTCTAGTATACTGGTAAGAAAGTTAAAACATTACAGCATTACAATAATTTGATAATATTGTGTATGATGTACATTTTTGTGTATGTTGTGTTGTCTGATTGAATATTTTCATGTCATAGGTTACAATAGAAGCAACTACTATATTAAAACTAGACTACAGATATCATGGTAACAGAAGGCTAAATTCAGTGCCACTATGGGCAACCCACAGTTCTCTTCCTCCGACTGTGAAACCTCTCAGATGTAATTGTTTTTACTATAAGAGCCGTGAGAACACAGATGCTTGTACTGAATCAATTTGCAGGCTAAAAATAGAGCTGCTTGCATGCTGTTGGCTTTCATTATGACAAGGAAGGTCGTTTTACAAATATGACGTATGAACATTTATTCACGCCTCACACATTCGATCAGTTGTGTTGGGTTTCCAGTAGTTGGTTGGATATCACAGCGTGTGTTTTAGGGCTTTTCTGGAAAAAACACTATGCATGCTTATACAGTACAGAAACAGGTTATAACAATAAGCATGCATCACTTGGTTGTTTTTTTTTTATTCCTATAAATATGTTTTATAAACAATATATAATAATATGCTTACCTTATACTATGTGTACCTGATTTACTCCAAACCAGTACTTATACATTCCCCTAAATTAGCATGCGTGGTTTACAATATATCTTAATATTTTATATACTGGAAACACTGGACAGTATGTTAGTGTGCTCGAACACAAGATTCAGTTCCAGTTCCAGTTGTAAGTAGCTACATTTGATTCTCATATGTATATACTTGTATATCTGTATGTATTTAGTAGTAAAATAATACAAATAGCAGTAATAGTGGGAAGTGGTAGCTCAGAAATGCTGTGAATGTGAAACTGATTAGACTGTATTATTTATGGCAGTGGCAGACTGTGCATTTGGTACCTGGGCCTTCAGTGGGGACTTACCCAACTGATAGACCTTTTCTTAATACCACCATCATGTTGCAATTATATATATATATATATATATGTGTATATATATATATATATATATATATATATTATATATATATATATATATATATTATAAATTAACATTAGAATTAGAATAGTTTGCCTACTCATATCAAAAAATAATCACCATTAAAATTTTCTGTAAACATTTTTATCTGCTGCAAAATTCCTGTTAACTACTTAGAGATATTTCCCAAAATAAAGTGTTGCTACCAATCTTGGGCGAACCTCTCCCTTTTGCCCAATGACAGCTGGGATAGACTTCAGCAGATTCCTGTGACCCTGATTAGGAATAACCAAGTGTAGACAATGGATGGATAGATGTATGTAATGCTGCATTGTTTTGATTTTGCATTATGTTGTTTGTAGACTTGTACCTCTGTGTGTTCTCGCATAGCCTCTGCAGTGTTACATGGCATTTTTAATGTTTGCTGGCACTGTACTGAAACTGTCGAAATAGCGTGATTTGCATTTTGTCAAAATTATCCGACTGTTTCACTGTTAACATCATTTATTTCTGTGAGTGAGATAAACTGCGCTGTGTTCTGCTCAGTGTGGCATTTTTGTGCTGGCTGAAATGACAGCTGATCTATCTGTTATTTGTTCACATCATGTTATTAAAAAAAAACATCTCTTTCTACAAAAGCTCGAAGCCGCAATTCCTGTAGACACAACAACTTTGCTGCTCTGAATTTGATCAAACGGTTGTGTGTGTTTATGCTCTCTGCGTTTGCTTTGGAGTAAGATTCAGTATTGAATACACTATAATGACTATATAGAAGTATTGGAAAACTATACCATCACATTTATACTATTTTAGATTTCGGGGATGCATTTTTCACGGTTCTTGCTGATAAGTCAAGTCTAGAAGGGGGAAGTGGTAGCGCAGTGGTAGCGCAGTGGTTAAGTTGTTGGACTATTAACTTGAGGACCCGGGTTCGAGTCCCTGCTCCATCAAGCCACCACTGTTGGGCCCCTGAGCAAGGCCCTTAACCCCTAATTGCTCAGTTATATATATAACAAGGAATATTGTATGTCGCTCTGGATAAGAGCGTCTGGCAAATGTAAATGTAGAAGCTTTTGTTGTCATTTCAACCATGTATAGCAGGTGCAGCGCACAGTGATATAAAATAACATGGTTTCTTCAGGACCATGTTGCTGCATGAAACAACACAAAACTACACAAAACAACAAGAAGCTAAATAAAACATAAACAACTCTGAGCTAACCACTAGAGAGTAAATTGTTTTAGCAACATTTAACCTGGTGCAATAAACAATAAAAACAACCCTCCAGACAAGTGCAAACAGACGATATTGAAGAAAGATGCGATATGCGATAGCATGTTAAATAATGCAATATTCCATATGTAATATGATATTTAAAAAAAGTAATATAACAACATGTGTTTCTTTAAACACATTCCCATGTTCCATGATTTTTCTGTAGTGTTTTTCTTTTGTGTAACCCGTCGAGATCTTAAGTCTGCATCTGGTCGTCTCTTTTAAAACTGAAGTACAGCTGAATTTTTGCGATTTTTAGTTATAGGACTAAATCGTCAGCAGCAGGTGCAGGTGCCTCGGATCAAGATTAACTCGCTATGAAAGCTTTGCGGCTAGTTGATTGTATTGTGTCAAAGCACGCGCACATATTCCGACTAACATCTGTTTGCCAGATATTTTACTATCTGCATCGACCTAAAGTGTTGACCATTCAATATTATCGAAGAAATTAAATCGCAATTTAATTTATTGCAAACTATTACGATATGAAATAAGTTGTGCAAAACCACCATTAAAGTGCGTTTGTAGCTGGTGCTGTAAACATGTGTGTGTGTGTGTGTACTGTTTTTGGGTTGTGGGATTATTTGTATGGCACTCAAGTTATTTTTTGCCATGTTCTTTCATCTTCTGCAGGGTTAAATGCCATGTGCTAACGTTACTGCCAGCGGTAAATTCTCCATGCCCACTTTTGTGTTTTGATTTTAGATGTTTTATTAGATGATTTGTATTATAATATTCTTTAAAAAATCTAGTTTTTAATCTTCCACGTGTGGCATCAAAAATTTAGAAACTATTGATCCTGCCATTCTATCGCTGCTTCTGTGTAAAAGTTTTTTAATGACATTACAAGAGGTATTGGTCTTTGGTGTTGGAGTGTTTTTATGAGTGCATGAGCTCAGAATCAGGTCTACTTGTGCACCCCTACCAGATTTTAGTTTTTAGTTTTAAACCCGTTCAGGCAAGATCCAAAGCATTGAATGCGAACTAGTCCAAATGTAAGTATGTACCACATTTAAGTTAGCACTGTACATATTTATGCTCCATATAGTATGGTTACGGGTAGTATGAATGAATTTCGGACAAACTATATCTACCATGTTGATACTATATGACTTACAGCATAACAGCAGTGTGAATTTATAGATGGATAATGTTTAACTTAAATTATGTAAACGAGTGCAATTAAAGTACAAGTTACTTTCGCTTTCCACCACTTTCACATATGACGAGTCGTGTCTCCTCTGGAGTCCAGGAGTAGTAGGTCATCTTGGAACTTTTCACATAACGCAATTTTCATACTAAGGATTCAAATATATTATTAGCCTTGCATACCCAGTTTCACCTACTATATATTATGGAAGTAAACAATTTCGGACTGAGCCAGGAACTGAGTTTATACTGTAAGAGTGTTGATGGTGTAATTAAGTCCAGGTGTGTGTGAGCAGTAATCTAGTGTATGACCAGCAGAGATTCTTGGTGTTGGAGTTCTTCAGTTAGGTGTCACTGAATTCTGGGACACAGTTTACAATCATCGACGTGACCTACGAGATATTCATAAAGATTAAAAATAAGTATTTAAGTTATCTACAGTAATTGTAAAGACTTAATTTCATAAGTGGCAGAAAACAGTTGCTGGTGTTAGTTTGTACTTTCTGTGTATTAATTCTGTATAATTTGGATTAAGTAAAAAATAATTTAAATTATTATACTATCAAACTTTAATGTAACCAATGTTACTTTATATTAGTGGGTAAGTTTTCTCCCCACAGACATAACATCATAACTCATTTAGTTTAAAGGTAGCTGTCCTAGCCAAAACAAAGCATGACATTCAGAACTGACTTAATGATGTCAGTAATGCAAATAATTATGATTAGACGCTGGTCATTTTATTAAATGAACTATATGTGGTTGTCTGCCAGTCTACATTTTTGTGCTGAAAAGAGTACTGTAAGTTGTTTTGCATGTCATTTAGATGTCCACTTCGACAAAAAAAATGCTATTTAGCCTTGACTTTTAGCGGAAGTAGGGTTGCCATCCTTTATACAAAAAAATAAGGGATGCCTGCCACACTGGGGGCCCCACCCTGTTTTTAAAAAAAATAAGAAAACCTACATCAACGGATATTACAATAATCCATCTTTAATTAAAATCAGTGTGAACAGATGCACTCAGTCTTTAATCACAGTATCACAACTCAATAGACTTCTCTAATAGTCATATTGTCAGAGCTAAATACACAGGTATAATAATAATAATGATAATAATAATAATAATAATAATGATATGCAAATACAGACCGGAAAAATGTAAGACTTTGTTGAACTTAAAGCATTTTCACAAGATTTTTTAATAACTTATTAAACGTAAAGTTCCATAACTTATTAACTACTGAAAGTCTTTTATTTAAACAACAGAAGTGTGAACAGCAAGAAACGATATTACCCAGAGTGTGGGAGTTTGTGGGAGCAATCAGGGCAGGCTTGAGGGATCTAGAAAACAGGCAAAGGGAGATCGCTGGAGAAGAACGAAGGAGAACCAGTAATCTTCCAAAAGTACGTGAGTATTGGCCGGAGTGAGTCTTTCCACTGCCTCGGTGAAATGTCCACTCGAGAAAAACGAGTGGGTCTGATTTAGTATTCAGGAAAGTGCCAGCGGTAAATGGTGGATGAGCCTGGCGAATCTATAACGATTGTATTAAACAGTTATAAAAAATATGTCTCTTATCTCTTATTAAATTAATGCTTATGTGTCTGAATGTACACCTTTTCTTCTTTACTCTCCGGGTGTTCCCTTCTAGGGGTCACCACAGCGAATCATCTGTTTCCACCTAGCCCTATTCTCTACATCCTCTTCACTTACAACCACTAACGTCATGTCCTTGTTCATCGCATCCATATACCTCCTCTTTGGTCTTCCTCTTTGCCTTCTGTCTGGTAGCTTCATTTCTAACATTCTCCTATCAATATATTCACTATCACTCCTCCGTACATGTCCAAACCACCTTATCTCTGGCACCTTTACCCTGATGAGCTTGTTCCTAATCTTGTCCAACCTCGTCACTCCCAAAGAAAACCTCAACATCTTCAGCTCTGCTACCTCCAGCTCTGCCACCTGTCTCTTCCTCAGCGCTACTGTCTCTAAACCATACACCACAGCTGGTCTTTCCACTGTCTTGTACACATTCCCCTTAACTCTAGCTGATCACTCCTGATACATTTCTCCACCCATTCCAACCTGTCTGTACTCGCTTTTTACCTTTTTTACACACTCTTCATTGCTCTGGACTGTCGAACCTGTACCTTCTTCACCTCTTCACCCTGTAATCTCATAGTTCCACTTCCCTCTCTTTCATTCAAACACATGTACTCCGTCTTGCTACGACTGACTTTCATTACTCTTCTCTCCAAAGCAAACCTCCACCACTCCAGATTTTCCTCCACCTGCTCCTTGCTTTTAAAAGCGAACAGCCGAAAGGAGAAGATTTATTAATCAACGAATAGACAGCATATGAAATCTTATGTAAACAATCAGAAAATTAAGGTGAATATAAAAGTGTCATTACACTATCACATTTTACTTTTACATTTAAAGCATTTAGCCGACCCCCTAATCCAAAACGACTTTCATTCTCTTTCATACAACTGGGCAATTGGGGGTTGGGGGCCTTGCTCAGGGGCCTAGTGGTAGCAATTTTGTGGTGCTGGGAATCGAACCCCGGTTTTCTAATTAGCATTCAAACACCACTTTTTACAGCATTTGGCAGACGCTATTATTTAGAGCAAATTACATTTATCTTTTTAAAAAATATATATATACAAATGAACAGTTGTGAAAAAAAAATTGGCTGTGCTGGGAATCGAACCCCGAGCCAATTAGCAGTCCAACACCTCAACCACTGTGGCACCACTATCTGCCTAGGGAGATACTTGAGGTATGAAGAATTGAGAGGCCGCTCTAATTTCTGTAAGCTCAGGCATTGTGGGAATGCATGCTGTCACACACACCCCACAGCGAACACGCGCTAACAAACTTTTCTCCCACTTTCATAGTTACTTTTTCCAATCATTTTCATTTTAGCCTTAAAACTTTCACAACTTAAAACTTAAAAATGCACAACTTAAAAATACAGGATAAACTCTGTATTCTGTGGGACAATTCTGTATTTTAAGGGATAGGTGGCAACTGCTCTACCCACTGCTAGATTACCTGGATTAGAGGTGTTCTGTCAATCAAAAGCTGGAAGAAAACATCTCAGATGAGGATGGAGTTTGGGAAGACCAAGTAAATATGATATGTCTCAGCTTCCGATTCCATTAGCAATGGATCAGGCAGGAATAGTTGCTCACTTCAGCTTATAAACCAGAATGTTTATAACATGATAAAAGCTTTAACCGTTGTTGTTTGTAATACTGATATAGGATGTTATTGTTTTTTTGAATGATTTTTGTTAAACCTTTGGACCAACCGTTAATGTAAGATGTGCGTAACACTGCCTTGAGATTGGCACAGAATAAGAGGGAGAATTAGTAGTAGCTGCATTCAGAATAATGGAAAAAAAATGCATCTTTGTAAAATGTATTTAAACACTTAAACAAATAATTAACACAGAGCTATAACCACTATTTAGCATATATATATATATATATATATATATATATATATATAATATATATATATATGTGTATATCTGACATGGCCAGGATCAGCATTACAGTACCTCAGAGTACACATACCTCAAAGAAAATCTTAAGACTCCTCTTTGCTTTCTTTAGATTGTAAAGCACAGTTTGCTAATAATACACACAGCGGGTGGGTGGACTATTTAAAGGTGGCTTGGCCTCCAAACCAAAGGCCATGGGAAGTGCACTTCTCCAGCTGCCTTCACATGATTGACTCCCTGAAGACATAAGTCTGGTGGTTACTCAGTCTGGAGGTAGATATGCCCAGATTTTAAATCCTCAGTTATTTTTTTGAGTTGCAGTAGATATGTCTCCTCTCGGTAGAGCTAAACGATATGACTGTATGGTGTCTATAGTGTTAAACATTAAGTCAATAGGCTTTCCTTTACAGTTATAACTATAGGTTGACTAGATTTTTTTATTTATGTTAGTCAATCTTTAGTTATACAGTTAAAGAAAATCCTACTGATGTAATGAATAATAATACTGTCATTATACAATCATATCGTAAACAGGAAAAAAATAAATATTGGTTATTGTATACATGTTTTATGCAAATAATCAATCCTAACATATAAAAATAAAAATATCTAGATGCCAGATATCAGTGGGTCAAATATTACAAAAACTATATCTAGTCATGAAAAAAGACTTAAAAATCAGGAAAAAGTTTGAATGAAAGCAAGTATGTATAATTCACGCACATTTTTTTAAAGAGATTATATCTTAGGTCTGGGAGTGATGTTAACATGTAGCGCTGAGTGTGAGGGGTTGAGTTTTTGTGTGCTGGCTGAACTTGCAGCTGATCAATCTGTTATAGGGTTTACTGTGATTCGTATGGTCGTATTTACTAACTTCTATAGACACACGTCTGTGCACAGAGTTTAATTGATCTAGTTGATTAGTTTTAGCGCAGATGCTGGACTGCTAATTGGAAGATTAGGGTTTGATTCCCAGCACTACCGAGTTGCTACTGCTTGGCCCCTGAGCAAGTTCCTCAATCCACAATTGCTCAGTTGATAAGATCGTCTGCCAAATGCCGTAAATGTAGTGCTGTGTTTATGTACCATGTTGCTTATGTTATCTATAGCTGTTAAAAGAAAATTTACTATAATATATATATAAAGTTTTTTTTTCAGTGCTATTTTATTAAACATACAATACGATGCATTCTAATAGACTTATTTGACTATGTTGAGAAGAGAATGCTTGACATGCTTGCCATTTAAATAGTTGACATTCTGAGAAAACTGTTGCTAAGCAACTGGAACATATGGACACCAGGCAGAAACTAGCTAATGACCGAGGAAAACAAATAAGCTAAGATATGCATACGGTTATATGTTTGGAATAGATTGGACCTTATTGGAATAATATCGTCTTTTTCTTTACACGTATTGGCAGATTAATAAGTAACAGCACTGTGAGGCAAAAATTCACATGACATTGTATAGAGAAAGGTCAAAAAACAGCGACAGTAATCAGTATAACAACAGCGTTTTAGTAAAATGCAAACGTATCGCTGTTTCGAAATGATCACTTGCTCATGTTTTCTGACCTGGAATTCCCAAGAAAAAGGTCAAACAAAAATACGACGCTTCCATATGACAGGCATCCATTCTTTGGTGTTTCTCTGAAACTGATACAAAGGATTAGTTTTTGACTAGTGCTGTGACTCTGCAAATCCACTTGTTTAGGCATAATGACTTTTAAGATGCAGATTATGTGGGATTTTCTGAGGATAATACAAAAAGCTGTTTCAGCTTGTGCAGGAACAGAAACCTTAGATGACAATATGTGTGTGTGTTTGTGTGTGTGTGTGTGTGTGTGAGAGAGAGAGACAGTAAGAGAAAGGGAGGCGAGATACAGTGACCATGCAGTCACCTGTTTCTGGACCTCATGCAGCTGTTCTCTCGCTCTGACCTTACACGATCGGAGCTTTTAGATCTGCACTGCCATTTTTACCCAGAATGCAGTGGCCAGCCTCGGGCCACCCCAGCACGCTTTTCTCATCACAGATGCACTGTGTGCATGGAAAAGAGCTGAGCTCCTCTGTCGCTAAGCTATTTTTAGTCTCCTACAACCACAGGATGTTCATATAATCAGTGCCATGGGCCTGAGATGCTGCAGAGTAAGTGCTTTGCTTTCTTTATTCTCACTGGGTTAATTTGGATTTGAATGGTTGGAAGTGACATTAGGTTTGTTCATGGTCCGGATTATGATGCTACATGGTAATTTATAAATGCATACAACTTTGGACTGGAGCTGAACCAGTTTCTACTGTAGGTTCACTTCGATTCAGGTTTACATTCCTTGCGTCTCGGTGGACATTCGCAGAAATGTTTTTTTTTTTGAGAACAAAATCTTGTTTGCTGAACCTTAATCATATCACTGTTTTAAATCTAGGACTGTGATAAAAGTCTGTAAGATGGAGGTAAAAAAAAGTTACAAGATATTACAATAAGTTGGTGTGCAGAATTATTTAATTACGTTTTAATCTTCTTTATGGAGTGCTTTCTGAATAAAATGAATGAGATTTCCTAACAATAAAAAAAACATTTTGTCTATGGAAGCAATGTTAATTCTTGTTATCACTTTTATTATAACAGCTAGGAATCCCCTCATTTGCCTCTTTTTGCTTGATAAGAAATACAATGCAGCAAAATTACATTTCCTTTATTCTTTTTATTTCCAACACAAACAATTTGCTTTGGTGATTTATTTGAAAAACATCCAAAAGCCATAATAAATTTCAGGTAAAGATTATGTTAATTTGACCATAATACATTATAATCTGCTGTTGCTGCAAAATGAATCACATTTTAATTAAATCTCTGGAAAAACAACGAGTAGGATTGCTGTAAGGCTGTTAATTTAAAAACTGAACAAATATTTCCACGTCTCTGTGATAATAAATATACATGCTTTTGATACCGAATTATATAACATTGATTATTAAGCCATTATCCTGCAGCCACATATACTGAGAGCAAACAATCTTTCGGGATGTTATAGGTTTGATATTAGTTTTGTTGCATTGTAACTTTCGCCAGTTTTTTCTGTCTTCGTCTCTGTAACGAATCTGTTATGCCTTTTGACATGATGAAATGATGGATACAGAAATAGGGGGAAGGTGCTGGTTTTTCGCTTTCTTCTAAATCAATAGTGTCTGGATGCATATGCAGTCTGGTTTCATAACGGCAGCTATAACTAATACTGTGAGTGTGTGTGTGTGTGTGTGAGAGAGAGAGAGAGAGAGAGAGAGAGACGAGAGAGAGAGAGAGAGAGAGAGACAGAGGGGAAGAGAAAGAAAGAGAGAAATGACCCAGATTTGAATGTTAGGTAAAAGCTTAACCAACAGCTACTGTATACCGCTACCCGCGAGTTTTCTGAACATTCAGTTAAAACCCAAGCTTTCGCAGCCTAAAAAATAATATATAGAAATAGTGTAAAGATTATATTTTAATATATATATATATATATAATTATTATAGTTTTTTTCATGTAAAAGTGGCCAAACAGCTTCTTACATCCTAATGGATATATATATATTTTTTTGCTCTGAAATGGAATCTAAAACATTAGTAGTAATGGCTGAAATGCAGAACCACTAAAGATGCGACTGTAAACACATATGAATACATAAAATTACACCAAATAATTCAGTTTCATTTATGAGGAAAATGTGGTTTGGAAAATAAGTTTTGGCTTCTTATATGCAGAAAACATTTTCCTCATTGAGTTATAATACATGCTGAGGCAGAACACCTGATAGAGCCACCTGACAGAAAAACTAAAATAAAATGCCCCTAATTCTAAAGTTCTACTCTTTTTTTTTTCTTTTTTCTTTTTTACTATGGTAAATCTTTCTTGTCTACATTTATATTTTGGAACATAAATAGCTTTTATACGTTATTGCGCAATAAGAATTATTTGAAAGAGATTTACATTTTTCCAAATTTTTGCAGTTTAGAAATCAATTAAGATTTAAAATAAGTGTAAAAAATTCCTCCTACAGTCCAAAAACATGTATGTTCGGTTGATTGGTGATCCTAAATTGCCCTATAGGAGTGAGTGTGAGTGTGTGTGTGGCCCTGTGATAGACTGCTGACCTGCCCAGGGTGTCCCCCTCCTGCCTTTCGCCCTTTCAGAGACGGTTGGAATAGACTCCAGCAGATCCCTGTGACCCGGAATAAGGCAATAAGCGGATATAGAAGATGAATAAATGAATGAATGATTAGCTTATTGGTTTGGTGTGGAAGACAGAAGAAAAACAAGGCAAAACAGACGACAACAACAGCAATAGTTTAAAGGTTTTCATAATTTTTGTAAATTTCCCTAATAAGAAAACTTAGGTAAGAAATAAGAAAAGTTACGTAAATGTTATGTAAGACATTTTTAAGCTGTCTTGTGTTTGGTTAAAACTGTTGTATTGTACGCTCGCTAAGTGATTTTTACTTCATAATAATTGCTTCATGTTTAATCTTTTTTTTTTTCAAAAAGTTTAAAAAAAATTAAATATAAATAAAAGAAGTGTGTTTGTCATATTGCTTAATAGCAGTCCGAGACCAATGCCTCTGGGTAATCTCCCATGTCTCTATGGTGAGAATCAAACTAGCATGTAAGGTCACCAGAGGTGCAATCAATATTTCCTCTCGAGGCCTCAAGGGGAGAGTGCTGATGCAGATAGATAACAGTGTCTAACACCGGTATAATGTTTGTAGATGACATACGGCCTCCTGTAGCATCTGTGCCCTTCAGGGGACCTTGCATGCATTGATTTTATGGCAAATCATTTTAACTTTCTGTGCTGTGTGTACACTAGTGTAAACTGAGGTGGTGTTGGTTATGTTATCAAAATGCTGTGGACATTAAATACTATTTTATTGTTATTTTCAGTCCCTTCAGGATGATGTAGGCTTTATTTGTGATTGTAGCAGATCAAAATTTCTAGAGTAACTTTTCTAGAGTAATTGCCTTGCATTTTTGTAATGTTTTTAGATGTTTTGTTGCTTTTAAGTTGTGGAATTAAATAGAAATTGCACTACAAAACCGCTTGGGGTATAAAACAGTCTGCTTCCACAAAAGCGCATTGGGTGTAAAAACTTTTGTTTCCAAGCAGAACATCTTGAAAATTGCTCTTGCATTAAATTTCATTAGTAAGTGGAAGACATTAGAGCCACACTTGTCGCAATCTTCTCCGATATAAGAAACATCCAAAAAAAAGCTCAGGGAAATGGGACAAAATCACACAAAAAGCACAATAGTTGGGTAAATTTGTTAAATCTAGTTAATAGTTTATTTCTGTATATATAGAATACCTAATAGATCAAAAGTATCAGGAAGCTTACAAAGTAGATTATGATCCATTTTTGTCTGTCGGAAATACTTCTGTATTCATTTAATTGTATCTGAAGGTGTTAATTGTGCTTAATGTTTGTTAACTGTTACAGCTTCTTGTAGTGTAAATTTATCTCTCCGTGTGAACTGGATTGAGCCGTACATTCAGTTTACAATAAGACGGAGAGAAATCTAAATCAAATGAAACAAATATTCAGTTAACTGTAACAACATATAGTAAATTAAACACACATACAGAGAGGACTAATCAGTGACAGGGTAGTGTGTGTATTGCCATATCGAAAGGCTTTTTTTTTTAAATTGGAGCAGGTTCGTAATTGTTTTTAGGCGTCATGTACCACAGCAATTTGCCAACATTTTTTATACTGCTTTTATTCATTGATCATTACATGTAATGAAGTGAAAAAAATTGATCAAAAAATCTATTAAAATTTTACCCTAAAGCACCCCTTGTTTTTTTTCTATTTTAAAAGTTATAAAAACATTTAATGCAGCCTGATTGGAGAAGGTTTTTTTTTTCCTGTGGCAGAAATATTCACATTAATAAAGATGATACTTTTTTAACAAAGCTCAAATGCTCACAGAAAGAGTCACTATGTAAACCATCAAACACTATTTTGTTATATGTATGTGGTAAATTTCCATGTAGAAATGAGTGCCATTTATAAAGATTATTAAACGTATTATAGTGAAGATTAGTGTGATAAGAAAGGAGCAGGTTTATATGTGCATTTTGCTTAATTTTATTTTCTGGTCAACTTGGCCTGATCTTACAACAAATATATGTAACACATGGAAATACAGAAAGACTGTGTTCACACAATAGAATTAAACATGTTTAAAAATGACCTTATACAACTGTACACATTAATAAAGCATTTTATTCTTAATGTTAATTTTATTAAATATATCAGTCCTCTTATGAGTTGTAATAAAAAGCTTGTGCTTGTAGAAGTGCTATAGGATAGTTATTGTAATGTTGTTTGATGAATAAATAATAAAACCCAGCAGTGTGTTTGGATGTTAGAAAATGACAGATGAATCAGAACTAACAGACTAAAAGTGTTGCGTTCTTTTATTTGGAATTTCAGTAGTGAAGCTGGAATTTCAGCCCAGTCTGTTATGGTTTTAGAAATAATATTAATCTGACAGGGTTACGTTTTGTAGCCTGATTTACCCTGAATAAAAAAAGATCCAGACCTAGATATAATAAAGCACTGAGCTCTAGCCACTAAGCAGGTGTGTGTTAAAAAAAGATATGTATATAATAAATCTTACAGCTGCATGATGTTTTTCTGCTTTCCATTTTTAGGTCATTTATATTCTATTTGATATTAAAAAGTGTAATACTTTAACTTTTATCTGTGATATGAAAATCACATTAATAAAGCAGAATTCCTTAGTTTAGTGTATTTTATGGTACTGAGCCCAGTGGCACTCGCATCAATAAAAGACTAGAAGAGACATGCAAGATGAACTTATCATTTATAATTACTGCCCTGGTCACTTAAATTACCTATGCTCAAATAAACCAAATAAAAGATAAAACACACTCACTTTCTCGCTTACACACGCACACAGTGTTAGCTTTACTTTTTGTTGAGTTCGGCGCATCACGGATCAAATCATCAAAAGAAAGCGAACAGTTTTCTTTTATGATACGAGTGCAAAAAATGAAATTAAACAAAACCTTATGTAACTTAACCCCAAAAGGCAAAGAGCACACACCGTTACACATAACTTGCTGTTGCTGTTGTAGCTAAACTTTTAGAATTAGACCATATTTATTATGCACTAGAAAGCCAATGCTTAAATTAAAAAGGTGTAAAGAAAATCTAGCCGGCTCAGCCTATGTGGGAGGACTCAGCCCAATTTATTCCCTGGCTGTTAGGATGTAAAAACTACTGTAGGGTTTTTTTGCTGAGAAGCAGCATATAAGAAGTTTATGAAAATGGTGAGAACATGATCAGATGTAGTTTTTTTATTAATAAATACTATTGCCTGCCATGCAGTGAACATCTTCGGCTGTAAGCTGTGGTTACTAAGTAAAATACTGGGCAAATGTAAGTTAAAGTGAAATGTAAACCCAGCCTGCTTCTTTTTGGACTGATCTTATAATTAAACTAATTTAACATTTACAGCATTTGGCAGACGCCCCCTTATCCAGCCCGAATTACAATATTCCTTGTTATATAACAGAGCAATTGGGGGTTAAGGGCCTTGCTCAGGGGCCCAGCAGTGGTGGCTTGGTGGGGATGGGAATTGAGCCTGGGTCCTCAAGTTTGTAGTCCAACAACTAAACCACTGCGCTACCACTTCCCCCACTTATGGCAACAGGAATAAATAGAACTAGAAAAATAATAGAAAATTAATTAAATGTTGACATGAGATATATTGACGTGTGTATTTTGTGTATGGACAGAAATTCTAAAGAGCTAATTAATATAATCTGATATTGTAATAGATTTTGATAAATGTACAATGTACAATGTCTCTAAACATGACATAGCTAATCAAATTAAAGCTAAAACTATTTATTCAAAATATATTCTGTTATCTGCAACACTTTCAAAGATTAGTACTACTCGTATGTTTCATCCCGAAATTGTCAGCTTTTCTAAACAGTATTTCTGCTCCAGAGATAAAATCGGTCCTGTTGCGAAGGTAACTACTTGTTTGAATGAGCTTTGCATAAGATTCTCTCACTTTTCTGTTCACCAGTGAAAGTTGAAAAAAAAACCAAAAAAAACAACAAAGCAAAATTTATAGCTGTTTTTTTTTAATACGGCATCCAGGGAACGCAATGGAGCAGCGCTTGTAGGGGGGTTCTATTTCATGTGTTTTCAGAGCGATGCGTCTCTCTTCTGATTCTGTTTTGATTCAGTTTTTCAGCTGGAGATAAAAAATGAACGCAAAAATGAGCTGATTTAGCAATCATTTTTGCCAGTCTGGAGTTTCTGCACATTGTGTTTGGACAGTCGTCTCTGTGATAGCCACATGCTCGGCTCGCACTGTGGAGAATAATGGAAAATCACAGCCAGTGGTTTCTGACACTTGGAGCAGTGGAAAATGCAGCCCAGTGGAAAAGAGGCTTGGAAAGTAAATAACTTGATCATGCTAATGCTAATGCGCTGACTCAAAAGAACAGCTTAGAAAGCTATTAAAGTGTAAGATACTATCAGGGCACAGTGAGCAGACAGCACAGAGGAACTGACTGCAGTGGACCAAAAGAGGGCTACCTCCTAATAATAGGACCCAGTCAGGGGTTATTCGGTTCAGTGCGTGTGTATAATTAATTGGCTGTTAATAATAATCATCACATAAGCGAATAGGGGCCCTTGGGAGGCAGCGAGTTACATAAGAGTTACAAAATGGACCATTAGAGACTGATGTCCTTGTAGGGTCTCTACTTTTATACATTCCAGCATATAATTCTGCTTCAAAAAGAAAAGCTTTTGGAAAGGAAAAAAACCTATTTATTTTAGTTTATTATTAGGATAATAGAAGATTAGCTGACACATTACAACCCTGCACAGTTGTTGTAATTTCAAAATGACTAGCCTGTTTTTTTTGTTTTTTTGTTTTCGCTAACACTTAGTGTGTTTTTCACTAACTTTTAGATGAGGTATATGCTAACTTGCCAAAGCTGCTCAAGTGGATTCGGGCGTGGTGACTGGGGAAGTCAGTGAGGTACACAAACATTATAATGCTTAATAAAGCCTTTATAAAATAGGTAAATTATGACCAATAAGGCTTAGTTTATAGTCTGTAGCGTTTAAATTGTGCTTGAATGAGCTGCCAAAAAACATTCCCCACATCATAACATCACCACCACCAACTAAACTTTTAATTCAATTCAATTCAGTTTTATTTTTATAGCAAAATGGTGATTGTCACAAAGCAGCTTTACACAGTTGAAGAAATTATGAGATAAAATAAATCAGTTTGTCCCTGACGGCGACGGTGGCAAGGAAAAACTCCCTGAGATGGAGATTGGAAGAAACCTTAAGAGGAACCAGACTCAACAGAGAACCCATCCTCATTTGGGTGAAAAACAAGTAGCAGGGAACTTTAGACAGTTTGGTCCATGGATTCATGCTGTTGATGCAGAAATCAAAGACTGATCAGATAAAGACAGTCATTTTTATGATCTATTATTTAACTGTAACGTTTGGTTAGCTCTGTGACTATTTTAGCATCACATTCCCATCACTGTAATTTTTAGTTTATGGCATTAGTAAAAATGGGTATTTTGAAATATGTTTGCTATAGTTAGCACTAGCTTGGCAGTCTGTTTTCCCTGCTCATTGGAGGTGAGTAGAATCTGAGCTGGTCTAATAGTTTTTTATGTTTTAAACGAAGTTCCTAATACAGTTTCACCTAACAACAGCAGTTACTACAGTGATTAGATTAACTTTAAAGACATCTAATTGTTCTGATTCTTTACTTTCGTACCCCTACTAAAAATAATTCACAGTATGTCCAAGTCACTTGCTGTTCCCTCATTATCTGATTTGCACCCACTTTTATCGTTAATAAGACAAAATGCAGCTTGTTAACCCATAAGTGCCTCGTTCTAAAGACTTGTTGTGTTGAGCCATAACACTGGTTACTTTTTTTTAGGATTGTTTTTTTTTAAATAAATATATATATTTTTTTAAGTAAGTAAAAATATTCTGTTTAAATAATGAATATCTGACGCAGTTGAACATATTTATCATGTGAGATATTTATTTTATTATTATTTTATTATGTTAATAAAAGTTTTGTGTTAAATATGAATGAGTTCTCTCATTCGGTTCTCTTCGGGCCTGGTGACTGGGGAAGTCAGTGAGGTAAACCAAACTCATCATGCAATTAACACGTTTAACACGACACAGCACGATATAATGCTTTATAGAGCGTTTATAAAATAGGTAAATTATAACCATTAGAGCTTAGTTTATAGTCTATAGCGTTCAAAAATGCTTCGATTGGGCTTCCAAAAAAACATCCCCCACGTCATAACATCGCCACCACCAACTAAACTTTTACAAGACAAGTTGGGTCCACGGATTCATGCTGTTGATGCAAAAATTGTTTTAATTAATCAGCTGATTTTGACACAAGTGACAAGGTTAATAGCACAAACAGTACTGGACATAAAAATATCTAAAATCAATGTACATATTGCTTTGAATAAAAGTACATGCGTAAGGATTAAATGTAAACATGTAAGCTTCATTTTTCATGTCTTTTTTTGAATTAAAGAAGATCCTATTATTTATTTATCTTCTATACACGCTTATTTCTAAATTCACTGGGATCTGTAGGCGTTTATTCCAGCCGTCTCTGAAAGGGCCAAAGGCTGGAGGGGTTCACCCTGGACAGGTCGCCAATCCCTCCTGATTATTAAAATAGTAATTATAATTATATAATAATAATATGTTCTGGTTTTGATCAATTTTGTGTAGTTTTATCAGAAATTTGGAGGTCTGGTGGTTGTGGTACAGTAACTACAACACGTGTAGAAAAATTGTACTTGTGGACCATCTTATTTTTACGATTGTTGTTTTAACTGCACAATTCCTTAAGGACTCATTGCACATCATGTTACAAAAGGAAAAGACTTTTATAGAAATCCTGCCCAGGCCATTTATTTTAATTAAAAACCATTTTATAGTACTGACCACGAGACAAATGTGGAATTACAATTTGTTTGCCTTCAAACACCCAGAGGGAGCCATTAGGCTGTAAACTTGGAATGCCCTGTTTAGCAGTTATGAGACTCGGTGGCATGTGTGTGGTAGAAACCGCCCCTCAGGTTTGTGATGACACAGTGATTTAAAATTCGTTTGAGAAGGTAAAAACTTCTCCATTACAGTTTATTACGCAACGATTTTATTGAAAATACCTCCACACAGATTCTAGTCTGCAGCTATCAACAAATTTATTTACAAATAAATAAGAAAACCTGTCCCAGGTAACTATAGTGCAGATTTTAATATACAGTGTATATATGACAGTACCGAACATGTTGTATGCATGCAAAGTGCTAATTACTTCTCTTTCACTCATCAGGACTGTGGACTGTTTTTTTTTTTAATCCAGCAGTGTTGCTAAAATGTTTAGAGTACCATTAACGCTGCCACACTAGGACCACAAACAATACAGACATTATTAGATTTCTGTGAATAGACCACCATCCAAATAATTTCTGGACTAGTAGTTAAATGTAAGATGACGGTTTATGCGTTTTTTTGTTTTTTTTAAAAATTAATTTATCTGAATTGCTTGAGGTTCTCTATTTGGTTTGTTCCTTCAATTGCTTGAGGTTCTATTGGGTTCTACCTCATTTGGTGTTAAATGCTTGAGGCTTGTTTAAGTTCTTTCTTCTATTTGGTGTTAAATTGCTTGAGGTTCTCTTCTCTATTTGGTGTTAAATTGCTTGAGGTTCTCTTCTATTTGGTGTTAAAATTGCTTGAGGTTCTCTTCTATTTGGTGTTAAATTGCTTGAGGTTCTCTTCTATTTGGTGTTAAATTGCTTGAGGTTCTCTTCTATTTGGTGTTAAATTGCTTGAGGTTCTCTTCTGTTTGGTTCTTCTATTTGGTGTTAAAAATTTCTTGAGTTTTTTTTTTAAATTTGGTGTAGAATACCAGTGACGTTGCCACACTAGGAGCACAAATAAAACATGCTATTACAGGCATTATTAGTGTTCTGTTAGTAGAGTTCGGTGAATAGACCACCATCCGAATAATTTCTAGGCTACAGGTTAATTGGTGCTCTTTACCACTTACAGACAGGATAACTAAAAGATGACAGTTTATGCAATAATTCCACAGTAACTGTAGACCAGCAGTGAATGAAAGGTTTGTCTGTAGACACTTAAACACTTGCATTGCTTGAAGGTCTACCCAATTTGGTGTTGAATTGCTTGAGGTTCTCTTCTATTTGGAATTGCATTGTTTAAAGTTTTGTTCTATTTTTCATGTAACTGGTTTAAGCAAATTGTTAAATATTTTAAGGAATATTATATTATTTATATCTTGAAATACTTAAGCTATGACCCAGAAACCTCCAAGTTCTATAGATTATATTGCCTTTGTCATGTGTGTCGGTTTAGGACCATTTGGTGTTAGGATTATTTGGTATTCGCTGCTAGCAGTAACGTTAGTACTCATTAAATGACCCTGCTGAAAACTCTTGCAAGCCGAGAAAAAATATCAAGATATAACTTGACAGCCATGCAAATAATCCCACATCCTAAAAAAATACAGCAATCAATATCGACGAGTGCCGGGAAAAATCTTTAAAAACGGTATTCGGTGCATCCCCATATAGTATATTACAAAATGTAGTCATTACAAAAAATGTTGATTGAAATGCAATTAAATCTTGCAATTACTGGCCATTACTAACTGTCTTCTTCTGAGGCAGTGTATGAGATAATTAAGTAATGTCAGCCTCCAACACTATTAATCCCAATTTATAGCACATGAAAATTATGCTACCATTCAAGTAAGAAACTGAGGTGCAACCAGTGCTAGTAATTTTATGGGACAGTTTAGAGAAAGTAGTAAAGGAACATGCAATACAACTGTCCAGTCTGTCTGATTTTACCCCCTCTGATATCTATTATAGGCTTTATATGGTGTAGAAATACTGGCATTATTAGCTCTCAATTGTCATGACATTTTGTGGATTATACATTTTTTGGAAAAGATTAGCTGTATTAAGGATATGACAGGACAGAATAATAACCTGCTGATTTTTTTTTTGTGAGAGTAAGGCAAATAATATTTAAGGTAAGTAATTAAAAGTATTATAAAGGTAAATGTAAGGGTTAATGTACCAGTATATTGCATAAATGCAACAGTATAGGTGTAGATCGTGTGGAAATTGACCACTTTGCAAACACACTGGTGTCAAGTAGAGAATTTAGGATGTAGTTATGAATTATTATGAGGGGTAAAAGAATTATCTGCTCATTTATCAGCACATGGGGGGGGGGGTTGTATTAAACAATTTGGATAGAGGTGATGTCACTAGATCAGGGCCATTTGGGTATTCTATATTATATATATTATTTATATGAAATACAACCAGTTGTTTTTTTTAAACACAATAAACAAATAGTGTGTTTTTTTTCATAGGTACATAAAAAGAATATTCAGAGGACTAGAGTAACATTTTATCTGCTTTTCTTTATACTGGCTGTGTTTGCATGATGAATCTAATTGAATTTTTTTTAATTCTTATTTAACTGATAATATATAGCTTTTTAAATGCTGTACATGTAATCTGAACCAAAAGTTCTGCACATGCATAGAGCAAAGCTTACCATCAGTGTTGCCATAACAACAAGGAGCATGCGAGTCCAGTTAGAGCGTTCAGCTCTTTATTCGCTCTGCAAGTGTTGTTGACAAGTGTTAAATTATTCCTGTCTCAGCAAAACGCCACCGAAGTGTGATTATTAAGTGGTCAGTGTGAACAAAAAACTGTGGTCACAGGAAAGTAGTATAACATTTCATATTTGCCTGACATTAGGAAACATTTATGCAATTCTTATAGAAAATAACAAGACTCTTTACTCATCACCCAATAACATGCACACTCCACTTTTTATGCAAGAGTAAAATCATCGACAAAACTGCACAAAAAATACCAACACTTGCAAATATTAAAGTCCCATGGACACTGATACAGACGTCTGTATGGCATGACCTACAGTGCCAGTAAATTGAGTCTTGCCGCCTTATCTAATGTCTCAGTAAAATAAGTGCCCCCTCATTCCTCTAACAATCCCAGTATAGAAAAAAACATGGCCACTGTGCCTGCAGTCCCAGTAAAGTAGATATAATATATTTACGCATGCAGTGACTGTTGATGAAGGCGTGGCTTTTGTATGCGCAGTCCCAGTAAACTGTGGTTGCCCTTTTGTCTATAGTCTACGTAAGGTAGGTGTTACCACTTTTCCCAGTAAAGTAGTTGTTACCATCAGTATTATACCCCATGACAGTGTGTGTGTGTGTGTGTATATATATATATATATATATATATATATATATATATATATATATATATATATATATATATAATATGTTTCTTTCAGTATGTTTAGGTTTAATCAGTTTGAATAATATCTAACATCGTAAACAAAATGTTGTCTTTGTGACCTCGCAAGAAAAAAAGTGCTGTTTGGACTTTCTGCATTTCAGGGTCTGGTATAAATACAGATTTTAGTGTAGTGCAGTTTGGTTGTTTTTTATGTTCAATAAACAATGTGAAATCAATCGTTTGATTTCATAATGCAGCGTTAAAAATAAGATTGTATTTCACAACTTATGTAAACAGCCTAAATCAATTGTATGTAGTTTGACATGTGTGAGTTATACAGTTTTAATAGTATTTGGTAAAAAAGAAAAAAAAAATAGAAATGATTTTCAATTTTTTGTTTATTTATTGCACTTTTGAGCACTTTAATAAGTTAGATGGCTTTATTACATACATAGTCTTCAAACCGGGGGGTATAAGAATTGTGTTGATGTATGGCATTGAAAAATAATCTAAAAAATAAAATCATATCATTGAAAAATACTAAATGATTTCCTACCCAATTATCAAAACAAAATCATAATTTGCCCTTTTGAAGCAATACCACATAAGTGGTATGTAATCAGTATGATTCTAAAAATAGATTTTTCTACTATGTAAACAGCCTAAAAATGATCATAAAGTCGGTTTTATATGTAAATAAAATTTTGCACTTGTGTTCTTACATGTAAAAAAAAAATGTTTTACTATAGTAGGACTTTTATTGTGGCATATTTTCTTTGATTCTGTTCCCAATTCTTATCATATATGGCCAAGAATTTTACAGAAGTTTTAAAGTAGACTATGTAGGAGTAAAATAAATAGCAGTCAAAGTCTTTAATCAAGTTTGTCTGGTTCACAGATTAAGGAATAACTTTTAAAGTTGTTGCCCACATATGTTTTCACCCAGAAAAACACATTTTAAATGTTTATTTGCATCTTGTACTGCAGAGGGAAATTAAATTATTACTGAAAACTACTTCAGTGTGAAATAATAGGCAGTGAAAGTTATATCCAGTTCCTTCTGAAAGCATTAGAGTTGCACACCAAGTCTTTTGTTTGTCTCTCATACGGTAATACATTTGGCAGTTATGAATTTTAGATCAGAATGTCAGCCTTCATTTTCTGAACTTAACATCAAGATGTTACAGTCTTTGTTGTCTGGCAGCTTGGGTGGAGGTTTTTGGAACAGATTAAGCCTAAATAAAAGATACAGAAAAAAACATTTAATATTTGGTTGCTTGTCACTTGCTTGCAATATTTTTAGATGGTTTAATGTTTCATTTTGTTTATTTTTTTTTATCTTGTCCTGCAGCCGACAGTACACACTAACCTCTTCCACTATATTCCACTATATACTACATCCAGTCGTTTGTCATGTCAGCATTGCATTTTTTATAACTGTCTTGCAGCATTTCCATTCCCTGGATACATTTCTCTGTAAACTAGCAAAACTAGCATACAATTTAAACATTTTTAAAAGCACAGTAAACCAATTACCAAATGACATAAAATTTATAACAGTCAAGAGAAAGAAGGTACAAAAGTGGCACAAAAGCTAACTGCAATAAAAATGCCCTGTCTGCTTTTATATTTAATTGAGATTTGGCAACAACTAGCTAAAATCATGCAGGCCATGTAAATTGGTAAATTGGTGCCAGCCCATTCAAGCCCTTAAAACAAATAATAGTAACTTGCACTGAATTCCAAATTTAACTGAAAGTCAATAAGTGGATGCTAATATTGGTCTTATACTTCCCAGTTAAAAGCCTGGCAACAACAACGAATTTTAAACCAGCTGTAGGCAGGAAATTGAAGCATGAGAAATGTACAATGATTACAGTAGTTCAGTCCGGACATGATAAAAACATTCGTTACCAATTTTAAATCATTAAAAGGCTTCAATTTCACTATAATCCTTATTTGGAAAAAAACACCCTTCAACCACAGAATTGATATGCTTATCAAACTTTAACTATGCATCAAAGATGACCCAGAGACTCGCACAATTATATACTTTAGATTTAACAGCATTAAAATGATAATGCACATTATACTTTTGACAGATATCAGCCAAAGGACGCATGTAAATAGAAAATAAGGCTGGACCCAATATTGATCCTTGCGGGACCTCATACTTCATTTGAGCAGAAGAGGATGTAAAATTTCCTAATTCAACACAAAAGTTCTCCCAGAGAGATATGAACCAGTTAATAGTCATACCCTGGATCCCAGTCCACAGTCCTAAGCGTTCCATCATTATTTTGTGTATAATAATGTCAAATGCAGCTCTCAAATTAATTAATTAATTAAATTAAGTAAAACTAAGATTGCACACTTTTCTGAATCAACAGCTAAAAACAGATTATTAGACTCTTTATGAACGGCTAAATCTGTACCTTGCTGGGCCCTTAAGCCCTTTGATTGAAACTTTATTAAAAAGACCATATATATTTAAGTGAATCGAAAGCTGTTAAAAGACAACCCTCTCTAGAATGACCATAAATTCAGTAAAAAAATTAGTCGATAGTTGGTAATAGTCAGATAAATCTAAATTGGACTCCTTAAAAAGGGGTTGGATCACTGCATGCTTAAAGCAGGATGGCAGAACACCGCTCGGTAGACTGGAATTCACTATTGACAAAAGATTTAGACCCTCTACGTCCAAAACCTGAATAAGGAGACGTGAAGAAACAATGTCCAAAGAACATTCAGTGGGCTTCATAAGGCAGACTAAGAACACCAAATCAGATAATGAAATAGGTTTAAACTAAATGAAATAGTGTACTAGCATAATCATAGCTTTTGGACCTGAGATTTTAAACAGAGTGCACAGATCCATATTATCATTAGAGATGAAATTAAATAGCGACACTGAATCATTTATACTCGGGCCAAAAGACTGACACAGAGCTGGAAATAGGGTATAGGCATTTGAACTCATTCTGCTGTTAACATCATTAATGCATTATCGATAAGGATTAATGAGCCAGTTCAGAAGCAGCCATGTAAGCCCAAACCTATGGGAGTCCCTCCAGTTTTAACCCACTACCATAAATCTTCTGAACTCCACATTACACTGCTATGAAACTCATGTCTACTTGTCTTTACCATCTTGCAGTTCTTCCTTACTCTGTACATTCTGCTACATTTTCTCTGTGTAATATAGTTTATTTACAATGTATATTATAATGTTTACTACACTAATTTGTTTTTAAAAAATATACTTTCTGTACAATGTACACAATGCACAGTTTTGCACAATGCACAACATCTCCGGTTACATCCGTAACCTTGGTTTCCTGTGAGCGGGAACTAGACATTGCAGAGCATCCCCTATGGAAAATTCTGCACTTTCAGTGCATCAGACTGGGCCAATTTCCAACCGTATTCAAATGAGCAATATGCACATGCCGCTGTCTAAAGCGCATATAAGGTGGCGCAGGGCGGCAGTATTCAGAATCTGAGCCTGAACATTACCCGTTTTGCGAGCGTGGTGATGACCACCATATCTCAGGAGAATTTTTACAAACGTTATTGAGTGGCAAAACCCAGACGCACGCTCTTGCGCTTGTTTAGCGTGCTGTGCTATAGTGGTGCTTGCGAGCTGGGATTTCAAAGCATCAAGCAGACAAGCATCATGCTACGGGCTCCGTCTCTGGTCATGCTGTCTTTTCCTTGGGGCTGGCCACTTCCTTGTTTTTGCCTCTGGCTCTAAGCAGAATGTAGCAGCCTGGTGCAGGGAACCTTCTGCTGCTGATTCGTAGGATGTTGCTGGCTGCTGTTGAGAAGCCCGTCTGGGCCTCACATGACTCATAGGCTTGGCTTGCATCTGTGTCTGCCTAAAACGCTCCACTATTATAGCCAATGCATCGCCAAAGAGGGGGAAGGGGGAAATGGAGGCGTTAAAGAAAAGTTTCTGGTCTGCCTCCTTGAGATCCGCTAGGCTCAACAAGAGGTGCCTCTGGAGCCAAGAAAGCCACGGATCACCAAGAAAGCCACAGATCAGCCGATCGCCTGTGCTGCTCTCTATGTAGCCATAAGAGCTAGATCCGTCACTGTGCGAGCTAGAGGAGCTTGGCCTGGAACACTTGAAGCACCGCCATGGCATGAAGAGCAGAAGCCCCCTCCCTATTGGTGGGAGTGTACGGAGATATCTGTGGGGCCCCGCATCATCCACGTGGGCGAAGACAGACGTGTGTGGCTGAGTGGCCGATTGGGGTGCCTTTACTCCCTGCTCGTGCACATCAGGGGAAAACCTTGCACTGATGTTCCAGGGACAGCCTGACAGCGGCTGGAGGACAGGTACCAGCAGTCCAGCTTGCTCCTGGCCGGCTCAGCTGGGGGGGTTCCATGTGAGGTCTAGCTGCGGAGCCGCTTTTGACATGGCCCTTGAGAGCTCCTCACGGAGGCCTGGGGGCTCGTTGTTGTAGGAAGGGTTCCAATCACCTCTCTCTGACGCAGATACAGAGATGACGTCATCCTTGTGGCCGAAAGAGAGGATGTCCGCTAACTCAGGCAGCGGTCTGTGGCAGTCCACTGCAAAGGATATGAGGACCTTTGCCAAGATCTATCTATCTATCTATCTATCTGTCTGTCTGTCTGTCTGTCTGTCTATCTATCTAATCAGTGTGCTTGACTGAGCAGCTTGTTTCTTTTAAATCATGAGCAGATCCTTTTGTTCCTCACACTGGCCTTTTTATGGTTTTGTTTGAAGGTTAGTCTCCAAAAGGCTTGTGGGAGTGTCATATATTTACTAGGACACCTTATTCACTCTTTAATGTGGTCATTCGCAATTTTAAGTGTTTACAGTATAAAGGAGCACGAATGAAGCGGTGCTTTGCCCTTGGCATGATCCTGATATAATCTGCCACTGCAGCAGCCAGAGTAGCATTTATATAAGTAACAGCAGAAGAACCTGCAAGATCATTCACTTTACCCACACTCTGGTAACATGTCATATATTACCACATTAATAAATCTTTATATTGCAGTTTATTTTGTAGCCTTTCTATTAGGTCTGCACTATACTAGCTATACGCAGCACTGACATTCGTGCATATTACACCTTCACACATGTAAATAGTGTGATGTTACATATTGTTTTCAGTTCAAAATATTGTATTTAAATAGGCTAACCATAATTTTTATGCTTGTATTTGAAAGACTACTTTCCTCAGAGACCATTTAAAATAGTATCACAAGCAATTGCTTTACAAAATGGCTGCCCTCTTTTAAATGTTATGCAGGTATTTATTTTAAGTCCTGATTAAAATATGCAAAATGTCATATACCTGCCATATATTACATAATAAATACATGCCTGTGACTGGTGGAAAATGTTCACATAAATCTCATTAACATGAGTGCACTCAGTAGTACTACAAAGCTGTTAGATAGGGTCTAGTAAATGCATCCTGACTTACATGACATTTACAAAATGACACTGCACTGGGGCACATTTATTAATAGATACATCAGATGTCCAGGTCTCAGTTGTTTTCTGATCGGATACGAGAGAATCTTTATTAACATGTACATTTAAGTAGGATAACTATGTATTACCCGCTATTCATTCTAGTGGCACTTATAGATCAAAATATTTTCAGACAGAAACATCCCCCGTGGGACCCAGGGTAGAATAGGTCCCCAGCACCCCCTTACTGATCGCTGAAGGCGACAAATGGGACGACTCGTATAAGTGGAGAAAGAAATCACTTGAAGAATGTGTTTGGCTGCGGCCGTCATCAGTCCACCACAGTGCTTTGGCTCCTACTTCACTTAGACGCGAGGTTGGAAGGACCCAATCCAATTAATCGGCTTGTCAATGTTTCTTTCTAGGTTTTTCCTAGAAGACTTTGGCTGAGGGTCAATCGAGTGATATGAGCATTTTTTGTTTAAATATACTATCCCTATATCCTGGTGCACATCTGGAGGAGAACCACATCCCCGTGTTGGGCTCCAAGGAGGGTGAGGAGTGGGGATGATAAATTAGAATTCAATAATATGGCAAATAAACAACCCAATAAAAAATGATAATGGATCGAAACGCGGATGATTTGACTGAAATGGCATGAATCCTCCCCTCTAAAACTGATGACTGGCAGAAATATATAGTTCTTGAAGTTGTCCCCTTTTGCGATACAGAAAGGAATTTTATGTAAAAAATTGAGGTCAGGCCAGATCCTGGATAAATGGTCTAAAAAAAACTTATGCTGAAATTTTTACCTCATCACTACATACTTGCACTGCAGTACATTAGCAGGGGTTTCGGTGCAAACCTTCCCTCATCCTTATCTAAAAAGTTGTAACGGTGTAATCCGTACTAGAGATCTGCATAATATGGAAGAAGCTAAAGTAGCCTTTGAACTAAAACAACAAGGGGTAACACGTGAAGAAAATAAGAAAAAGGAGGATAAAACAATAAAGTCTGGCACCTATCTCCTGGCTTTTAATCTGCATGAACCCTGTGAAAAAATCTTTAACCCTCTTAGATGTTTCAATTGCCAGAAATTTGGTCATGGTTCTGCTGGATGTAAAAACAAGTCATAAAAGATAGATAGACATAAAAATGTCTGCACAAGATCTCCAAAATGCTGCAATTGCTTAGCGAACCATGCAGCTTTATCCAAAAATTGCCATATATGGGTTAAGGAAAAAGAATTTTAAAGAATCAGAGCCGATAAGAAGGCAAAAAAAACAGGTGGAAGGTGGTCCTACATTTAAGTTGTAACAAACTTTTGCCTTTGTTGTGAAACCCCTATGAAGACAAGTGACTGCCAAACAAATTTAACCTGGGTGACCAAAGATTTGATTAGATTTGCCACATTTAATTAGAAGATTTGCCACGTTTAATTAGCGGCAGTAAAAACCCTCAAGTTAAAACAAAAATAGGAGTACCCAAAGCCGTTCCTCAGCCACTGTAAATTCAGTTATGCCAGATCTCTCCCAACCATCGAAAGAAACGAAGGAATGATCAAAAACCATCTGCCAACTACAAACAAGTTAAGAAAATATAAAAATGGAAACCCTAAAGATGTAAAAACGAAGGAAGTTCTTACAAGTAGGAGTTCTTACAAGTAGCAACCTGCATGGAGAAATATGTATCAATATCAAGCTATAGGAAATAAGCCCTATTATTGACCGAAGATTGACATTTTCCTTTTCATCTAGATACGACCAGGTAGCTTATACCAGATGTCGAATAGGACACTCAAGACATGACTGGAAACGAATGTCCTCTATGTAATGCTTGTTATGCTCTAAAATCTCAAAAGCAACAATTTTACAAACCAGATACTGTTGTAGATATTTTTTCTAAGGTCCCATTGTTAAAAGTTCTAAATTTATTTTTAGCTTGTATCGATGTTCAAACTATTTTTTAAACTGAAATAAACAAACAAACAGGCGTTCACATAAACTTAAAAAAATGACTGACTGTTTTGGACAGGAGGAAAATCCCTGAGATTCTTAGGATATAATTGCAATTTTCCCAGCAAATTCAAACAATGCTAGTTTTAAAGCATAGCAGCACAATAATACAAATACTGTGTAATGATATAAAGGGTATAATTAGCATTTGAAATGTATAGCATGTAACGTACTGACTTTAGTTTTTAATAAAGTTAAATGTTAGCTGTTTTAACTTTTTAAAGTGACCTACAATAAAAAGTCCTCCTTTCCCAATATGTAGTGTTTAGGATAGGATATAAAAACTATTGTGTACAAAAAAAATATCATGAGTAAAATGATTTTTTTCTTAATAATATGATGTTGCACATGGCTTTCCAGTAGTTTTTAGGCCTTTTATGCAAAGCAGGATGGTAGATTTCATAGACTCCAAGCTTATCATGTTTCTGTAAATTTGTACTAATTATTAGCTCAGTGTACCATTTCAAGGGCTGGAGTGTGATCCAGGGCTCGATCACAAGCATCGTTCATTCTGCTTGCTCGGGCCACCCTGTTGCTTAGCAACTGGAAGTCCCCCCCCCATTCCTCTTTTTCCCAAGTTCTAAATCTCCCATCAGTGAAGTATGTCTAAGATGCATGTTTTGGAAATTTCTGATGGTTTTAAAGACTTTTTCACCTTTTTGACACTCAGTATTATGAATATTATAGAATGTCTGTAAAAAAAAATAAGATATACAAATTTAACAGTGCTGGTGTTAAAGCTTTAGAGTGAATTTTAATGAAAACAATCAGAAGCTCAGTTTGGTTCTGTGACTGCTGCCTGTTTTTCCCCCTATCCACAGTATTTACCTCACTAAAGAAGACACACCTGTAGACTCGAATGGCAGTGACAGATTGTATGACGTGATTAAAAATTTGTGCAATCAAATATTATACATACTTTTAGCATCTGTACTTGTATTTTTACAAGAAAACTTAGGAAATTAGTTTGAAAAGACTTTAAGAGTTATGTTTCTTATCCTGTTTGGAGTAATAAGCTACAGTTTTTTCGGTGGCAAGGCCAAGACAGAATATTTTCCTCTAATCCAACTTTTAGAACAAAGTTGAAAATAGAACTCCTAGACAAACAGAAAAGCTTTTGTACTGTTTTGAACTTAAATATATATATATATATATTTATTATATAATGTAAAATGGTGATATAAAATAACACATCAGTAATTTTTCTTGTTCCGTTATTACCAAGGATTCCCTGGTGGGACGTCTCTTCTCAGCTTGGTTTAGAGCTTGTTTTGTGAAATGCTGAGACAAACGTTAATCAAGCAGGGGTTCTGAGTACTGGATGGATTTCTGGGTTAAATGCGCAGCCTGAAGAATGAGTTTTCCACAACCAATATTTAAGCAAATCTACAACACTCACAGTTTCCCTATAGTGTTAGGATAATTAAAAAAAACTAAAGTCTAAAAAAATCTATTAAACCTTCAGTCAAAAACGAACTATAACAAGATCCCGTCGATCTGAGCAACTGGAGAAAAAGATCATCTGTATGTTTTTTTTCTTTTATATTGTGTGAAATAATGGATTATATTTTTTCCTTACTATCCAAATAAACATGTATATGTGGCCATCATTTTGACCTCAACAACCTTTTGTGAGTCTCATGAAATCAGTAAATAATTATTAAAAGACAGTGATGGCTAATCAGCTAATTAGCACCCACTTGGGTTATAATATTAGCACTTCTGAAAAATCAGTGCACTCAGCTAAAGCCTGATGGATAGTACATGGAAAGCACATGGACACTAAAGACATTAGATATTATATGACAAATAAAAATATAATAAAATGTTAGTTACAGCATAATGACACAAAGGTGTTAAATGTTACCATGTCGTCTTAAAATGTTCATTATTACAGCAAACATGCTTTGTATATTTTCCGTGTATTAGGTTATACGTAGGCTCTGTTAAAATGTTGAAGGTGATTTAACCAACTTGAGATTGAGGCACTTCTATATGTGATTAGTATATATAATCAGTAACGTTTCTGCCACGTACGAGCCTTTAAGACAAAGGACCATCAAAATGAATGCTTTAGTTTTCTGGGAACATGTAAAGGTGCATCTTCCACCCCTCCCAGAGATTAATAAGCCATCTATTGAATTTATATGTTACTGTATAAACTAATAGATTTCTCTATAACAGAATGTTGCATGAATCAGTCCACACTGGAAATCGTCTCTGGTTACTAAAGTAACCATGGTTTCCTAAAAGTGGGAACATTGTGGAACATCCTTTGTGGAAAATCCCCTACCTTCCTAATTTTATAAAATTATTGGCTAACACCAGTGTAATTAAACTGCAAAAAAACCCCAAAAAAGGTGATGTCAGCGGTAAGTACTCTGAATCTGTTACTGAACGTTACTTTTCCCTAGAGCAGCAAGCACAGCGATAACGGCAATGTCTCTTAACCGCTGGCAGGGTACTGAGGTTACGTTAGTAACCGGGAACATTCACTTTTAAGCTTCTGTTGATAATGAGGAGCATCCGCACAAGTATACAACACAAATATAAGTATACCGCAAATATAATTAATAATAGCAATAACAAAAACAAAAAAATATATATATATAACAGAATAATAAGCTGAGCCAAAAGAGGTAGAAGCCATAGGACCTGGGAACCTTTGAAAAATTTCTAAACCCAGTGATCTGCACTGCCTGAAAAGACAGAAGGTTGACCGGATGCTGCAAGTGCTTTGCGTTTCTGAGAAATGTAAGGTTGCATCTTAACTAAATTGAAACAGAACCTGCTCATAGAGGTCTGGGGGTCCATCTTCGCTAGCAGGGCGATCTTGCTCTGCTAGAGCCTCCTTTTTGCCACAGCTATCTTGAAGGTGCTGTGACCTATGTTGCTGCAGGCCCTCAGGATGTGCAGGCCATTGCAGTGTGGGTAGCTGGCGTTGTCTATCGCCATGTCCGTGTGAAACACACCCAGGCAAGTGACGCAGTGGTTATGGTTGCAAAAGGGGCTTCTGGGTTCTGCACAGGTGCAAATGCAAAATGCTATAGTCTTTGCTTTTTTGTAAGTATTTTGCCCCTGACATCACTTTTTAAAACATCTGCGGAGTACCGGTGTTTATTCTTAAATTGAGAAAGAAGGGGATTTTCTAAGGCGTAGCTTTGAAGGGAACTGATATTGTCCACATTTAAAACAATGATCTCTGGTCTCTGGTTTTAGAGAAGTTTAAGATCTGATCATGGTTCATGATATAATTAGCAACAAAAATGTAGACTGAATGCAGTGCCTGTATTTTTGCTGCCAGGTTTTACATGGAAATGCAGCCAGCCACCTGCATTTTGATCATTGCAAATAACAGGCTTTCTTTGGAATTGATTTAGCCCCACTGTCAGGTTTGCACATGGGACTTTGGGAAATGAGGCGTGTGAAGACACTAATAGGTAGGACGTTTTCTGCTGGAGAGACTTGATGCTCTTTTCTTTTTCCACACATTGGGCTTTGCACAGTGGTGCTATGTTTAAAAGTGTGGGAATGTTTGCAGGTCATAGAAGCTGTTTGAGAATAAATTGCAAAAGACATTAGTACTCTTATTACCACAAAGAAAAAAAAAGGATGCTATGCAGTAATACAGTTGTAACATGAGAATAAAAGAAACAACACACTTCTAAGAATTTAAAGTCAAGATCTTGGGATATAATAATTGGAACAGTTTATTTATAAAACTATTTGTGAGCCTTGATGATGCACCACATACTGTATAGTGTCCTACAAACAAGCATTTGGTTCACTTTACCTCTTCTTTAATTGACAAATGATCCGACCACCATTGAAATTACAAATTCAGATCATTTTTTATAATAATCTAGGTACTTATCTGCTAAAATCAGTATGACCAATTTGAAACCTAAATATAAAAAAATCATATAAGTAAATTGTTAAAAATGATAAATGAATAGATGGGTGAATGCTTTGTGTTGGATAGGAGTAGAAACAATATAATGACACCCCAGACTTTCTGTGAATCTTTTTCTTGATTTTTTTCTTTCCCCTTGTTAAAATACCTGTAGGTCTTAGGAAGGCATGACATGTGGTACATACGTTACAACAGCTAGAGTTGCTTAGAAAAAGCTGAAGAGTTTTTTTTAGAGGCAAAGTTTAGAGTTGAAGCTTTCAATCAGCAGCCGAAGGTAAAGTTCGCTCGAGTTTGATAAAAACCTGTCATAATATGACAGCACAGTTTCCTTGCCATTCTCCCGTGATAAGATTCTGATTTTCTGAGCAGTAGTGATGTTGCTCACTTTCCCCCTGTACAGCATGGCTGCTTTCAGCTGCAAGGTCAGAGCGAGGAAAGAGATGGAGGGAGGGGGAAGAAAGAAAAATATGAGCAATATGCCGATACTGCAGTCTTTACTCCAAACCCCTCCCCAGTTATTAAACAATTAGGTTCTTATGACCCCGTTGGTGTTTATTATTGTTTATTTCTTCCCTGAACGCATACAGTAAGCCTAAAATTACAGAAGGTGGATGAAATTGGAATATTTTGGGAACTCTCTGCTTTATCATAAAGCAAAAAATTGGTTTTACGGAGGCTTTTCTTATAGATAATTTATTTTACAGTGCCGACCTAGATTGAAAGAGCTCTATAATTAAAAGCACTTTTATTGTAGCACACCACATGAAGCCAGATTCTGTGTGTTTATTTGACAAGCTTGGGATGAGCAATAAGATTTTATGCCCGTCCTTGTGCTACAGATGTCATTCATCATCAGGTAATGACTTCGGGGACTTTGAGATGTCACTGACCCGAAGAGATTTCTGTTTTCTGCTAAATTACTTGGGTCAAGAGTCAAGTGCCAGTAGAAGATGCTGATGAGTTCATGTGTACTACCTCAAACCATTTTTAATGTTAATTGAAAAACACAACTTTTCATCCTTGATAAGAGTTTTATTATGGGACTACATTTTGTACTAAAATAGTTGATGCACATAATTTTTTAAAAATGCCTGGCAGTCATATTCGAACATTTACAAAACGTAAATCATTTAGTTTTAAAAGCCAAGACATTCAGGTGACTCTCAATCAATGTAATGTGCATCTACAGCTATAAAAGTTGATTTGAGGCTGTCTACACTTCAATATTGCATATGTCATAAAGTTTTCTCCGGGAGTCCTTCACCTGCGAGCGGCCTGAGAAGATCGATAAGACTTTATGGAAGTTTGCTTAGTGTCTGTGTGCTTTTTCTGCATCCCTGAGTTTTTGGTGCACTGCAGCTCTGGGCTGAGAAGAGGAGCTGCATTGATATGCAGAGACTCCTTCTGATCTCCATCGCTGCCTCTCCCAATTCTGCGGTGGAACAATACAGCTTGCCTATTCAAATACATGCATAGAACGAATCACATGATCAAACACCTCAGATCTGTGGTCAAGATTATTCTTACAGTTGAGAGAATAATTCCATCTACAAGTAAAAAATGACTTTTTGAGCATGATATTGAAATCGAATGTTTTTTTTTCTACATAGTGATAAAGGGGAAACTTAATTTGTTTGCATATCACGTGCTTAAAATATTACTTGCATTGCATCTAACTGTTTTTCAGCTTCTTTATGTTATTTCTTTGTTTTATCCCACAGCCTCCTTTAAGAAGGTAAAATGCTGCTCAATTTTCTTATGATTCAAATGATCTTATGATTGACTTGGACAAACCTTGCCTAAACCCTTCATTTTTTATATCTGGTGAAGTCCTTTGTTGTGTTGGCATTGTGTGTAATGTCATTGGCATACTGCATGTCGGCATACTGCAAGTTCCTTCCAATTAATTTCGATCCATTTTCTGTAAATTGTCAGGCCGGAATTTTTTAAATCCTTTCTGCTGCTACAATCATGATTTACATCATTGATAATCCATGTACATCATCATCCATCCAAACCCCCATCCATCCATCCATCCATCTAATACAGCATCCATGTAAACCTAAACCATAAGACCATAAGATATCGTTGTGCTGGATTGATAAACTTGTATTTATATATTTTTGCTTAATTATTATGAAGCTAGAGTTTTATCTTCCTTAGTGAATCATTTTGTTTAAATTTTATCATCAGCATCATGCAAGCATCAGAAACATAACCTTATGTCCCTTAATGCTGCCGTTAACATTTTGTAGTATGGCATCTATATTTCTGTTCTGTAAGTTGTATGTAAAATAGTAAACTTTAATATTATAAACAACTGTTTGTTGATTCAGTTTTTTCCTTCATAAAACGTAGTGTTTCTCTCAGTGACTGTTTTTCTTAGCTGAACTGTTCGATGTCTAAATAGTAGTACACATTTTTTTTGCGTTACAAATTATTGTATCGATTATCCACTATGCTTGATCAATTTTCTTCTATTTAGAATTAGAATGACTTGCTTTTTTACCATAGAAATATTTCTTTGGGAACTTGAGCTGCATCAAAAGCTATGGAAGCGCTTCCTGTGTGACCATAGTGTTGAAGCACTTGAATTGTGTGAGCATGATACGTCACGAGCATGGCGCATTAAAACCACGGTGATCTCATCAACTGTCATGGAGAGCACCCAGGCTTCTTAATTCTTTAAACAGTTATGAAAAAGAGATGTCAAGAGGTTTCAGAAGGCAAGCAAGCAGCTCCGCATACTGAACCACCCAGAAATGCAGCAAGGTTTACTTTATTAGAGACAAGTCGGCCTACCCCACCCCCTGGGGTGGGTCCTCGGTGGGGAAGGACCCACTGGTTACCTGCTTTCTTTGTGAGTTTTAGACCTGTGCGGCAACTAAAGTTTCTGTCTTGGAACTGGACTGTGCGCCCTCCTCCATTTAAACTCATCTGTAGAATCTGAAGGCGCCAACTAACAGGCTAGACCTCATAGTGCTGCAGGCTCTCTGTCTGCTTGCACATCAGAAAAGGGCAAACTTTCTCTGCCCTATGCGCGCAATGACTGCATTTGTACACGCAATGCAGTGGAGAAGGTCAGACCAATTGTTTGTCTGTTTTGAAGCAGCAAGAAAAGGGTTTCCATCCTCCAAAGAGACAATACGCAGGTGGGTGGTCAAGACCATTGCTCTCACCTTTCAGGCCCCAGGCTTTCTGGCCCTGTGAGGGCTCAAAACACACTCCACAAAGGGGATTGACTGCCTCTAAGGCATTAATCCTGAAGACCCTCAGCGGATAAATGTAAAGTGGCGGGGTGGTCCTCCAAGCTCACGTTTATCCACTTCTATCAGTACTGGTATTCCAGGTGTTATTCTTCTAGTAGGATAAATCACAAGAAAAGCTGTACTAAGGCAGTTAACCCCCCACAACGTGCAATTGCGGAGGCCCACGAGCCCTACGGCTGGAACGGTGTAGCTATGCTAGATAGCCATTGGGATACATGCCCCAGTATTACCGGGGCATGGCGGGCGGGTCCCGGTCATGTCATGTAAATGGTGCATTGATCCCACTGTATGTGTTAGGCTTCAATGTTATCCTACCAAAGGTCATAATGGAGCCCCACTATGGGCTTTTAAAATCCAACTGATTTTGAGTTACCATCGTGACCTTATCGCGGCACAATACATGAATGCAAATCTCACATTTAATGGCTAACTACTGTATGTTCCTCTTGGTTCTTCTGTCTTGTCCAAAAACATTGACTCGCTTTCATTTTTTGCTCCAAATTGCTTTTAGGTTAATAGTTGTGCAAGTGCATAGAGGTTCTTGGCATAGCGTTCAGGGTGCAGTACGGGCTTGTGCTTAGTGTTTCTGATGCTTGCATGATGCTGATGATAAAATTTAAACAAAATGATTTGTAGAATGTAGAATGGCCAAACACTCCTTCATTAGGACAATGCCGATGTACACAAAGCCCCTTAACTCCATGAAGACATGTACAGAAGTCCTGCACAGACTTTAGTCCCTTAAACCAACCTTTCTAAACACCTCTGGGATTATTTGGGATGCCCCCCAGACCCCCTTACCCAACATTAGAATCTGATTTCAGTAATACTATTTTGGTTAAATTATAAAATCCCCTCAGACACGCTTCAAAATCTACTGAAAAGCCTTTCCGGAAGTGGTGAAGGGTATTATAAGAGTAAGAGTGACAATAAATCTGGAATAGGATGTTCAAAAAACAAATGTAGTGATTGTCTGTAATACCAATACTATTTATAGTAGGGTGTAGATGTAGCCCTTTAACTTTGGAATGGCAGAGTGCAATAGTAATGAAGGACTCAATGTTTTGGCTCAGGTCAAGTCGGATAGTCACTAATCATCCTGAACGAGTGGGTGTCCTTGAAAGTCGATCAGTCTCTACCTCCTCCCGCCTTCTGCCGTTTAATGCAAAGTGGCATCTTCCTGCTGGTTTTTCTTCTCCATCTCAGGGGGATGCCTTGTCGCTCAAAGAGTGTTTTTTTTCTGGTAACCAATCTTTCTGTTGACAATCTTTCCTTTTGCTTTGTCTTTGATCTACTTAAAAATAACAAAAAATATTTATCTTTCCTAAATGTTTGTCTTTTATTAAGACATAAAATTCTTTAACCTTCAATCATTCTTTATCTGTTGATTTTTTTGTCCAGTCCATTGTTTTTACCCCCATCTTTGTCTGACATGGTATGGGCTGTGTGTGCGGTGCCTCCTGCCATCGTGCTGGGCTTGTTGAGTCTGTACTGATGCTGAACAGTGATTACTTCTCTGTGTGATCGATGCCTGGATTTGGCGTGAATGTCAAGCTGAGTAAGTCAAACTCCATGTTTTTCTTCCACCCTATACAGTGTGCTGGAACTCTGTCTGTTCTATTTTTAGTTCTGTCTCTGGAAGCAATTGTTATAGTGGAGCGGTGTAAAGATAATGTCATGCACTCTCTGTGTGTGTGTGAACTCTGTTTTCGTGTGGTTATGCTTAGCGCCTCGGCAGGTGGAAACAACAATCGAGGAATGTGTCAACTCTAAGCTTGCCAACGAGGCTGCGTCCTCTAAAAAAAAATTCCTTCTTTTGCCTTCTTGTGCTTTAATAGTGCATGTGGAGTGTGTGGAGAGGACACCAAATTTTATTATGAATCTTGGAATCTTGTTTGCTGTCCTAATCTCAGTGTGACCGGTGTGGGATAACACACCTTTTCTTACTGGAATCTCAATATACTGTACACTTCCATGTTTTTACAGATCCCCCTGTTAGTGAAGGATGGCAGAGACGATTGTAGGGATAGAGACGTAGCATTTTGATGCAAAGGGACAGGTGGCACTGACCTCTGGATTTGCAGCTTCAATGCGACAGGACTGAGTAGGAAGGTGTAGGGACAGTGAGTGTGTGGGATAAGAATGATGAGCTCCTGCAGAAACACAAACCTCTACTGGTCATACAGATCATGAATTAACGCTCTGTAATTGTGTTATTCAAATATTTGATTGCAAGTATGCAAAATATTCAGAGAAAAGAAAAAGTTTTAGTCCATCAATATTGGTTTATAATAGAACATCCGTTTTGACATTTTTCAGTTTGCTCTGATTTGGTTCTACCATTTCTGCTATCATAAGAGATAAAAAAATAAATAAATATATATATATATATATATGTAACATCCTGCCATTAAATCTCAGATTAATTTGAATTACTTATGTACTAAAAAGTTCATGTAATGGACCTCCACTGATATTTCTAATAGAACATATATAGATAAGCAAAAGTTGAAGTCTGCATTTATTGCAGTATTTTAAACACATACTAATTAGCTAGTTTGTGATTCCGCATTGACAACAAATTATGCATGCACATCAACGGCAATGTTTTATTTATAAAATTTATTTTAAATTCTAAATGCTAGAGATTTATAGACAGAGTAGTCTTAATGCAATATGAGGAAATTAAAATAATCTAGTGTCAATTTATTTGCTCATATTTGTACTCAATTTGCGTCTTTCTTTATTGCTACATTTACATATAAAGTTCTATGATAAAGTACTATGATGTTATTTGTTTTTCGTTTTTCTGTCTCTCATTGTTAAAATAAATCTACCGTTAAACTTGTAGACTCACCATTTCTTTGTCTGTGAGTAAACGTATAAAATTAGCAGGCGTTAAATCTTTTATAATGACGCATTTAAAAAACATTTGCCAATATTCAAAGTCCCTGTGATTTTCTTGTTACTATAGAAACAGTGAAGTATTAATTTGGCTACTGACACCATCATTGCCAGAGCTGTGGTTTTAGAATATTAATCAACCCCTACTGATTGTAGAATTGAGCATCAATGCGGTTTAAACGTAGCTCGGCAACGTCTGGAAACTTTCGCCCTCCACACATCCGTTTACAATTGCTGGGGTACTAATCAGACGCACATGGGGCTAATGAGCCAATCATGTGCCATCCCTATATAAACTACACCCTATATAAACTTCCCTAAGCCTTTTTTAAGCCTTATTTTTCCTTTGCCACTTTCCCTGGTTTGTCTTCCTGTTTGGAATTTATGGTTTGGGATCTTTTCTTTAATTACCCTGTATAGCCCAGCTAACCTAAGGACTGTATCTTAATTACCTCTCTGGATTTTTCTTGACCTGTGTTTGCTGGTTATAAACGTTCCCGCATTTACATCCACCGCTTCCTTAGCGGTCTGACTGATATTAAGTAATAATAAGTAATTAGTTGCCAAAATTTCTTTTAAGCTTTTAATTTGCAACCTGCTTTATATTTAAGAAAATCCCCTCTTCAGAAGTTGGAAGTGTAGGTCTTATTATAAAATATAGAAACAGAGCGACTGGCATGTACTGTAGCTGAGCTGAGCTAACTGAGATTTATGACCGGGTCGTGCAATAAGCTTAGGAAGCATAATAATATGATGCAGCAACTATGTTGAACAAATAAAAAAATTCATAATGGATGTAAAGTTGATTTAAAAGTTGCTTGATGAATTACTGAACATTATATGCAATCTAGTGTTTACAAACTTTTCACTAGTAACTGAACACCCAACTGCTGAATGTTCACTCCTTTATCAGATTTTTGAGTGAGAGTGAAATCACAGAGTCTGAGGAGGTATTACTAAAGAATTGTGGTATTACTAAGGAAATGTAAATGCAAATGAGCAGCATTTAAAGTAAATTGTTTATCAATTATAAATCGATTACTTTAGACTAATTATTTTGTCTTGTTTTAATATCAAAACACACAAATGCAGTATGTACTAGAAATAAGAACTTTTCAGTAGAGCTTGACCGATACATTGTTTTGCTGATTTTATCAGCCGCAGTTATATCGGTATCTGCAAATTTACTACCGATATATATATATATATTTTTTTTTTTACATATAATGCAGATAAAATGGCTTGAAATAGTGTAACCACTTAGTTTGTCCAGAAGACGAACATTGCTTGCTACTTGTTACCAGCCAACTCTTTCACTTTAGTAAGGAGGTCTGTCATTTAGGCAGTAGCAAACAGTTAAGGGACATCTTTACTGTAAGTTGCTACAGTAGTCAACCTTCGAAGTGGATCAAACAAGTGTCTCATAAGTGTCCTAAGACAATATCAGGATTTTTTTGGTTTTAGGGCAACTTTGATGAAAGGTTTTGAATCACTTCAAATGTTAACTAGTATAGCTAATGTGTAACTTACTGTTAAGTTAATTACCAATGACCCCATAAATTTCCTTTTTTAATATAAGACTAATTTAGCCTTATCCCCGCCCATTAAAACTGCCATGTCACTCATGTGTATCACATCAGTCGCATCACAGTTCCTAAGTCAGCATATTGTCAGTACAATAAGCCAGGGATTCTTTTGCATTGAATTTTTTTTGCTGGCTGCCAAAGTAAATTTTCAACATACATGATGCTAAAAAGTCAGAAACACAGACAGACACAGACACAAATCTTTTGCGTTGTCCTAACAGCCAGGATTAGTGCACAGTGCGTCTTCATCTGCAGATGTCTGATTCGCCACCTAGCGCTTTCCATATAATAGATTTTAAAAAAATATTAAAATCTAACCTTTAAATTGGGGACTAGTATTTTTTTAGTTCTAGTTATTTTAATGAAAAACAGAGAATTTCTCTCAAAGGAGAGAATGCATAAAAGCCATGTTTCTCTATCATAACGTGTCTTTGTTGGATTGGCAGTAGTACAGACTGTAGGACTGAAGGAGGTTTGTAAAAGAGGTTTGTGTTCATTTAATTGTTTATTTACACTGGCTTGCCGTAACACAGCACATTTTTTTGCAGTTAAAGTATTTTTCTTATAGATTGTTTACTTATGCATTTGGGAAAGTTGTGCCCTGTGGGATTAGCAGTAGTTCGCTTGCCCTACACGGTTACCTTGTTTATTGATTTAAGTTTTTTATATATATATATATATATACTATGCTATGCTATACTATAATATACTCATAAAGAACGCTGGCCAAAATATCAGATTTTTTTTCACTCAATCATTAGGGCTTTACTTTAAAGTAATACTATACCATTTAGTTACACACTCGATTATTTCGTACATAATTCCTACTCTGGAAATATTTTAACACATCTTTTTAAAGTTTAGCTGACAACCGTTGTTCCAGGACCGGTGTACATTTAATGTATATAAAACAGTATATATATTATCTATGTACAGTATGTAGTATAACAGCCTGTGAAATTTCACTGTTTGGAAAATGACTCAGTTTTTTGTGTGTTCACTAAAAAAAGATTTAAATCTAGCAATAGTTACACAGCAACCATTACTACACTTACTGTGAGCTGTGAGTCGGTCTGTAAATTGCATAGCATTTACAGTGAAGTACAAAAAGATTATATGTGAAAATTAATTTTTGACATTTTAAAGTCAATTGTAAGTTATTAAAATGGTTATAAATATTTAATCTAAAAAAAAAATCAAATTATTTTACTAAGAAAGTCTTTTCTTTCTTAAACCTGTTGAACCCCTTTTCTCTTTTCTGCTAAAGGCCATAACAGACTAATAAAGTAGATTAGTGCATGAGCTTAATAATGAGCTAATTCCTGCTATTACATTACTATTTATTAACAGTCGAGGCTCAGATGCAGGTTTTTTAACCGTACCTGTATATTACTGGTGCACTGAATAGTAAAATAAAACAACGATTTTCTAGGATTATATGATGCTGCATAAAAAACCCCCCAGAAATAAAGAAGACGAATAAAAGAATTCACATCAAGTGCATGAAGACAAACGGTGCAAACAGACGGTTTAATAAAAAAGAAGACAAGAAAGGCAGTACACTACATAAAACACCAAACAGCACCAAGCTGCCTGGTTTTGCAAACATATGAACATATTTGTTAATATCAGCAGATTAAAATAATATCAGAATAATACAAGAAATGATTGTATAATTAATTAAAAAAAAGATAAACCTATCGGAACCTATTTGAATGCAGACCAGAATTTAAAATTAAGTTATTAAGTTCAAGTTCTAGAAGCTTTATTGTCATTTTTAACCATATATAGTGGATAAGGTACACAGTGGAAAGAAACAACGTTCCTCCAGCATCATGGTGCTACACAAAACAACACAAAATTACATCAAACTACAAAAAGCCATAATTGTTAGCCTCATGGCAAGATTCTGTGACACATAATATCGGATAATGATACTCAGAGACTCTATTGGCACTATGTATGTAAAGAAATCGTCTTTTTTTGCCTGATATTTTAAACCCAATAACACTTAGACTGCATAATTCACTTCCCTTTTACTATAAAGAACCATTTCTATTCTTTGTTGCAAAGTTTTAGCATTGATTGCTAACATGCAGCATTTGTGTTAGGTGCCCTGGAGGAGAACTTTGTTTTCAGCCAGAGCCTAAATTTAGCAGCGTGTAAGAACATTCCTTTTGTTAGCAAGCAGATTCAGGATATTAAACACACATAGCTTAACGCAAGCCTACCTATTAAATAATGTCCTTAATGTAACAAAATAGCTGCTTAGGTCACTTACATGAACGGACACACAGACCCAAGACAAATGCATCACTTTTCTGAATTATTAGGTGAGGCAATTATAGGTAATAGAAGACAGAGAAAGATTTAATGAGCTTTTGCTATCTTTGTAAATTCTATTGTAGACTTGAGTATTTCATTGACTAAACACATCTAGCAGGTGTGTCTAGCACCATATGCACTAGCTTGATAAACATTTTAAACTACACTGTAATAATAGACTAATGTGAAACATTAGCTAACATGAGGTCAGGAATTTGATATTCAGCATGCTGTGCAGTGTAATAATCAGTATTCAGCAAAGGCAAGAAGTACCTTTTAAAACTTTTAATATTATTGACTGGGCTCAGCCATTAAAGTGCACATTATTGGTATAAACTCAGTTACATTACATTAATATGGCAGGGTTATTTAAAAATGCAGAGTAGTTCTGGGAAGTATGTCTGCTAGCCTTTTGGCGTAGCGCTTTTGGAAAATAGGCTTCAGTGTTTAGCTCCAAGTTAAGCACTTATATGGGTTGTTGTCAAGGGTGTTATGTCATGTATTACATCACATTGCACATCACTTATGTGATGTAATGTAATTAATATATGATATGTGATATATAGGATATCATGACAGGATGAGAAACAATCACTTTTGTAGCTTTCGTATTAATTGTACTTAATTTATACCATGAGAACTATTCAGTGTGATTTAACATGTAAATCTCTAGAAAAACATAAAGCACTGTTTACATTTGCGTTATGTTGACAGCATTAAGCAGACGTCCTTATCCAGAGTAACTTATATTTAATTCTTTTATACAACTGAGCAGTTAAGGGGTTAAGGGCAATCATTCTAAAATAATAAGTTCTTTCCAAATTGAGATATTTAGGTTATAATTTCAAATTTTTTTTATATCAATATATATTGCAGAAAAACGAAATATCACAATGTCAGATTTTTTTTCATTATTGTGCAGCCCTAGACTGAACACCCCAGGGTAGGACAAAAAAGAAGCAGGACAAATGAACTCAATACACATAGGTTGCCCAAACCTTACATATCTCACATGTCATATCATGCATCACATAAAATATCACATCACATTATGTTATATTACATTTACATTACATTTACAGCATTTGGCAGACACCCCTATCCAGAGCGACTTATAGTTTATTCTATTTGGAGATTTAAGGGCCCAGCAGTGATAACTTGGTTGTGTTAGAAATCGATGCTACAGTCTTCCTGTTAGCAGCTCAGCACCTTAACCACAGAGCTACCACTTCCCACCCACGTCAAATAATTACACTACATATCACATCATGTCAGGTCATGTTGATAATGACGTGAAAATTAACCATTAAAGCTCTGTGTTGTAAACATAACAGCAACTTAAACTGAAATAAAAAGCTGACATTCGTATTGTTTATTGTGTTCTGATAATATTATCTAATTTACCTGGCTAACCCTAAACCTTCAACCCTAAAATTTGAATTCTATTTTATTTAACATTACTGGGTGCCCAGTATAAGCAAATATAATATTCCGGCTTTGCCAAGCTAACAAGTACATTGAACTAGAAAAGAAACAAAACTACTATTTGACTTTTACAAGACTAAAAAAATTCTAGTAGTGTGCAGCCACATTCTGAGGTTGCAGCCATATTCAGTAGTGTGTAGCCATATTCAGTAGTGTGTAGCCATATTCAGTAGTGTGTAGCCATATTCAGTAGTGTGTAGCCATATTTAATAGCGTGTAGCTATATTTATTAGCGTGTGGCGATATTTAGGAGCGTGTAGCCACATTCAGTAGTGTGTAGCCACATTCAGTAGTGTGTAGCCACATTCAGTAGTGTGTAGCCATATTCAGTAGTGTGTAGCCATATTCAGTAGTGTGTAGCCATATTCAGTAGTGTGTAGCCATATTCAGTAGTGTGTAGCCATATTTAGTAGTGTGTAGCTATATTTATTAGTGTGTGGCCATATTTAGGAGCGTGCAGGCACATTCAGTAGTGTGTAGCCACATTCAGTAGTGTGTAGCTATATTCAATAGTGTGTAGCTATATTTAGTAGTGTGTAGCTATATTTAGTAGTGTGTAGCCATATTTAGTAGTGTGTAGCCATATTCAGTAGTGTGTAGCCATATTCAATAGCGTGTAGCTATATTCAGTAGTGTGTGGCCATATTTAGTAGTGTGTAGCCATATTCAGTAGTGTGTAGCCATATTTAATAGCGTATAGCTATATTTATTAGTGTGTGGCCATATTCAGTAGTGTGTAGCCATATTCAGTAGTGTGTAGCCATATTTAATAGCGTGTAGCTATATTTATTAGTGTGTGGCCATATTTAGTAGTGTGTGTAGCCATTCAGTAGTGTGTAGCCATATTCAGTAGTGTGTAGCCATATTGTAGCCATATTAATAGCGTGTAGCTATATTTATTAGTGTGTGGCCATATTTAGTAGTGTGTAGCCATATTCAGTAGTGTGTGTAGCCATATTTAATAGCGTGTAGCTATATTTATTAGTGTGTGGCCATATTTAGGAGTGTGCAGGCACATTCAGTTCAGTGTATTCAGTAGTGTGTAGCCATATTCAGTAGTGTGTAGCCATATTTAGTAGTGTGTAGCCGTATTAGTAGTGTTGTAGCATATATGTTTAGTAGTGTGTAGCTATATTTATTAGGGTGTGGCGATATTTAGGAGCGTGTAGCCACATTCAGTAGTGTGCAGCCACATTCGTAGTGTGTAGCCATATTCAGTAGTGTGTAGCCATATTCAGTAGTGTGTGTAGCCAGTGTGTAGCCATATTCAGTAGTGTGTAGCCATATTTAGTAGTAGTGTGTAGCCACATTCAGTAGTGTGTAGCCACATTCAGTAGTGTGTAGCCCATTTATTTAGTAGTGTGTAGCCATATTTAGTAGTGTGTAGCCATATTTATTAGCGTGTAGCTATATTTATTAGTGTGTGGCCATATTTAGTAGTGTGTAGCCATATTCAGTAGTGTGTAGCCATATTTAATAGCGTGTAGCTATATTTATTAGTGTGTGGCCATATTTAGGAGCGTGCAGGCACATTCAGTAGTGTGTAGCCATATTCAGTAGTGTGTAGCCATATTCAGTAGTGTGTAGCCATATTTAGTAGTGTGTAGCCGTGTAGATATATTTATTAGTGGTGTGGCCATATTTAGTAGTGTGTAGCCATAGTTTAATAGCGTGTAGCTATATTTATTAGTGTGTGGCCATATTTAGCCATATTCAGAGTGTGTAGCCAGTCATATTCAGTAGTGCCATTCAGTAGTGTGTAGCCATATTTAGTAGTGTGTAGCCATATTCAGTAGTGTGTAGCCATATTTAGTAGTGTGTAGCCATATTCAGTAGTGTGTAGCCATATTTAATAGCGTGTGTAGCATTTATATTTATTAGTGTGTGGCATTCAGTATTTAGGAGTGTGTAGCCATAGTGTGTCATATCAGTAGTGTGTAGCCATATTTAATAGCGTGTAGCTATATTTATTAGTGTGTGGCCATATTTAGGAGCGTGCAGGCACATTCAGTAGTGTGTAGCCACATTCAGTAGTGTGTAGCCACATTCAGTAGTGTGTAGCCACATTCAGTAGTGTATATACAGATGATATTATTATTTGTTTTAAAATAAAGTGATTGCAGCTTCATAAAGCTTTTGGATACAGTTGATGTTTCAGTTTATTCCAAAAGGTGTTCAGTGGGGTGGGGTGGGGTGGGGTGGGGGGTCTTTATGGAACCTTATTGGCTTTGTGCGCAGGGGCATTGTCATGCTGGAGGAGTGTTTGTTTTCCTTAGTTCTAATAATGTAATCTTAATGCTTTTAATTTAGTGGCAACAGTTACAGACAGTATTTGGATTTGGTGGTAAGGTGTCTACAAACTACACATTGTTTTTAATTGTTTCGATGGAAACATCTAAATAGCGGATAAAACAGCGTGCACTTAAAAGTCTATTGTGAACTAAGCCCACTCGCGAGTTACGCTCCACTCTTCAAAATCAGCTTTTGTGAGGAACACTTAGTCACTTTTCGGACTGAGGTACTTAAGTTCTTTGTGCAGATAATGGCTTCTTTTCATGCAGCTTTTTAAGCAATGATTATTTTGTTGGAAAAGGATCAGAGTCTGTCAAACTAAAATTTTCAGTCAAAGGCAATTTACTTGTGCAACAAAACAATTAGTAGACAGCAGAAAAAGAACGACCTACAGTACAACAACAGTGAGTCAAACAAAAACCCAAAAGGTGTGAAAAATATTTTTAGTTTTTCCAGACATGTTTTTACAATATATGAAATAAATTAACTATCTTTTCTCATACTGGCTTTTCTGTTGAAGTTTTGACATTATATTATAATTAATTGTCTTCAAAATAATTATTAATTATTTTTTTTTTTTTTTTTGGCATTTTTTTTTTTTGATAGAGGGCATGAGATAGAGAGAGGGGGGACCGTAAAGGACCCATGCCAGAATCGAACCCGGGTCGCCAGAGTACAACAACTAGTGCACGTGGGTGCCTTACCATTTCGCCAGGCTTCAGAAACAGTTTTGTTATGCTGGTTAAAAGTATCTTAATATCCATAGCAATCATTAAGTTATTTGTCTACATGTATTTAGACTTATTTATATATTCTCTGGAAGGAACAGGATCAAGAAATGTTTGTCCAATCACCTACCTGTCAACATGTGTATTTACAGTACTTACTGTTCACCTGGGTTCAAGGCCCCACCACCGGCAAGTCAACCACTGTTGGGTCCTTGAGCAAGACCCTTAACCCCTCCTGCTCCAGGGGCGCTGTATCGTATCAGGGCTCTGACCCCAACTTACTAAGATGGGATATGCGAAAAACACTGCATTTCATTGGCTCTGTACATGTACCCTGCACAATGACAATGAAGTTGAATATTTTTTTAATATATTTCTATATATATATCAAGTGGCTCTGTAAAAACGTCTACTAAAAGAAGAGTTTTTAAAAGGACTACTGCGAAATAAGGCTGGATCAAAACAGAGAGAAAACCTGAATACATATCACTGTATTTTTATTAATATCAGAAAACTACAAGAGTAAAACTATACTATCTCACCGGTGAACGACACATGATGTAGTAATGTTGTCTCTGGTCAAAAACTGGTTTAATTTTTTTAATTAAAGCTTTTTAAAACTGCAGTTAAAATACCTAGCTAAAACACCACACTAAAGCGTGCACATCAAAATGTGCATCAGAATGTTTCATGATTGGCTATATTTTAAATAGATACATTACAATAGACAACAATGTTATCTGTAAACTAAAATGTTTACCATCAAATTATTTAATCAAGTTTTTTTGTAACACAAAATTCCTCTTCACGTCAATTTTTTTTTTTATTTGTAACTGAATTGAATGAATGAAAGGTTGCCAATTTAATTCGAATTCACAAAGGGCAGAATATTAGAACCCGATAGCCCGATAGCATCTACACACACTTTCTATTTTCTAGGTATAGAATTACTGACTATAGCACATCTGCTGCGCTGCACATGTCCACTTATGTCTCCTTTGTTCTTGAAAGGAACAAAAGCAGCGCAGCTTCACGACTGACTGCAGTAGCAGCATCTGTCATGCTGATTCTAGCTGAGCAACATAGTGCGTGTACACATTTAAGCATAGCACGTGTTTGAATATTTATTATATTTAATATTTATTTTCTTTTTATTTGTAAGAATTTATGGTAAAAAAATCGAGACAAATGTAGTTTTGAAAAAAAAAAGTCTAAAACAAAATTAAAAATAATGTTAAATAATTTAGGCAAAAAATGTTACAATAAGTCTGTTTTTACATTTCGAGGATGTTTTTTGTACTAAGCCCAAGATGCTTTATGCAGGAATGTTAACATTAGTGCCCTATCCGAAATCGCATACTTTCCTATTATATAGCGTGCAAAAATAAGTATGTGATGCATTCCAAATCCTTAATCTGTAAAATACAGTATGTAAAAAAATTCCAGGATGATCTTCTAATCCCACACAGATTTTAAAGTATGCATACGATGTACATATGTGCAATAATCATCTTATACTAAAAGAATGTACTTGTTTAATGGTCAGGAAATACTTTTTACTGAAATGTACTACCTACTTAAGTAGTATAGGATTTCAGCAAAGACTAGATGTGGGAAAATCATGAGCCATGTCAGACCCTCATGAGATTGCAGTCCTAAATGAAAAGGTTTTTTAAGTTTAAAAAATAAAAGTTTCAAACATTCAGACCTTCTCCAAAGGCAAAAGCAGAATCAATCACAAATCAATCTCCCAGAGAAGCTGGCGTGTGAGCGAGCCATGTTCATGTTTTATGCTCTTTTCGGCTGGAACTAAATTATTTCACAGTTAGCCAAAGTGAATGACTGACTGTTCAGTTACCTCATCGTTTCAAAACGCAGAACAAAATTCATTTCTGTAAATAGACTGCATTGCTACTTTTGCTGTCACTCCTAGCAAACTTCTGAATTTATCATGCATGGTAACTAGCAGATTTACAGAGGAAATGTTTTGCTTAGTGCTGCATTTTTTATTGTAGCCATTTTCTCCTCTCTAAGGACAACTAACAACTTTTTTTTACACAATTAGCTTTGAGAAGTGTAAAGAATTTGCAATAAGGTGCTTGATAGTGGCCTGACAACTATAGATAAAATACTTACAGCCTGGACAGGAAATCTGAAATCTGGAACACAGAAGTGCATATAAGCATTAAACGTGCAGTAAAAACATAAATCATGTTTTTCAGATTCAGAGATTAAAAAAGCAAAAAAGATTATTGGGCACCTGCAGACCCCAGAACCTCCTTGATCTACATATAGATATGGAAAAATCTCCCTTAGCCCACTATTTATTGTACAGTTTCACCTTTCAGTTGAGTTTATTTTCAGAAAATCTCTGTATGAATTTAAAATGATCGAGTAGTTGAAATAATTCTTAATGAAAGTCTGCGACTGACTGTTAGAAAAGCTGGATCACATTGATGAAGTGTTTTCCCATACTGCTCTGGAGATGTAGCAGAGATTGCACTGTTTCAGGTGTTTTAAAGGCTTTCCCCCTATTCTCTTTAGGAGACAGGACTGTCACAGGTCTTGACATTGAAAGGCAGGATGCATTAAGGCTTTGGAGGCAACAAAAATGTGAGATAATCTTTAACTAAAGGCCTGACACTCCTTAAACTCTTCACTCTTTCTGCACACAAAAGCTTAAGGGCAGAGAAGAAAAAGCATCAAGGCTACAATTTTCTTCCCCTTCAGACCAAAATTACTTTGGACACAGGTTCTTTAGTTAGCAGCTCCAAAACAGTTTCTTCTTTGTAACATTGTGCAGTATAGTTTATGCTGGGTTTGGTAGCCATTTGATGTCATACAGTGACCTAAGGAATCACCTTGTATGATCGCCGAGCACTGTGAGGTCTGTTTAAGATAAGCTTACACTGTGGGAGTTGGTCATCTAAGACAAATGATCTAACTTAATAGTTAATCCAATAATCCTATGCTAAAATCTGCTGGTTTGACATGTTCACAGTTGATTAGTTGCTGTTGCGATTAGGTTTTCATTTAGATGAAATTCTGTCAAAAGATTTCAATTTTTATTTGCAGTGGGACTTTTATGATGACCGTCAATCCAAGAACCAATAGGAGTGCTGAATCTGATAATAACAACTTTATACAACTTCAGGAAAATGTTCAAACTTAGTCAGTCGAATAGTACAGCATAAAGAGAAACTTATTGCGGAATGTCATGGGCAAAATTAACAGTACCTTGCTGCTAGATTTAGTAAACCCCAGAACGAGTCCTCGTGTGCGTTTGTTTTGACGTGTCTTGACTGTCGTACCCTCTGACTTCAACTGAGATACTACAGCATGACATGGGTATCATGTTTGTACAGTCTGATAAGCAACAATTAGCAACGACCGACTAATAAAAATCACACAGTGTAAACCTGTCTGTATAAAAGAAATACATTTAGTTACTATGCACTTTATTTACTAAGATGACCTCCTATATATACAAATTGTAAATCATATTTCGAATCCGTAAGTCAAAGCCTCGATCTCTTTGTCATGTTCCTTAAACCATTTTTTAGCTAACAGGGAAAAGGGTTTACTCCTCGAGATGGCAGGACTCGAGATGTCCCAGCTGAACATTATTCAGAGCAATGTTCTGTTTGGTAGGCCCAAACCACTGCATACTAGGCATAGACCAAAAGACATGATGTTTTGTAGATATTCAATTACATTTTTTAAATTTATATATCACTATTAAGAATGTACATTAAAGCAGCTTCACAGTAACAATACATAAGTAACAATATAAAAGTCCTTAATTAATGTTAGAATTTATTTTTTCTTTTATTTAAAATACCCAGGGCGACTGTGGCAAGGAGAAACTTTCTAAGATGGTATGAGGGAGAAACCTTGTGATTATGAGCAGTGTCATTTCCATAATCATAGATACATCCAGCCTTCCATGATACTCTTCACAATTTGTACATCACGGGTAGCATCTATTCAGTGTCCCTCCTCTCAGATTTACCCATTTTTTTTAGCGTTGCCAGGTGTCAAGCAGAACAACACTATATAGAAATGATTAACTTCAGTATGTTGTATAAGTGTGTTGAACCAACTATTCATTTGCTGTTTAATATATTCGTCCTCTCGCCAGGTGTCATTATAAGAAAAAAAATAAGCAACGTTACTGAGTTCACTTAGTTGTAATGTTGTGGATGGTCTATATAGAAATGAGTGCTGTTTGCGGTGGAAAACACTTTGAGAAGCAGACATCCAACAGGAAGAAGTGCATGTACCCGTCAACACGCGTCCAAGTACTCACATGGTCAAAAGAGGCAGTATGTTGTGAACCCCATACATATAAAATGTGAGATTTCCAAAACATGTGAACAGTATCTCAAGGATTTTTGCTGCTGATGTGTGTGTTGCAGGACTTCCTATGACACACTTCTGTTTTTCCAACACAGCAACGGGTAGCATCATTTGGTGCACACAAATATCTGATAAGAGGGTTGAAAACAGCTGAACTATCTGGAAAAGGGAAAGCTGTACTGCTGTTATATATCTACTGTATGTCAGAACCTTTTTCTCTTCACCTAGTCTGTGACTTGGACGTAAAAAATGTGTGTGTGTGTTTATAATAAAATTAATCCTCTAAAATACAACTTGCCTAATAATGTTGCATCTGTAATAATAAAACGATGGTGTTTGTGTTATAATAAATTAATACTATATATATATAGATAGATATTATATATATAATATATTAATATATATATATATATATATATATATATATATATATATATATATATATATATATATATATATATATATATATATATATATATATATATATATATATATATATATATATATATATATATATATATATATATATATATATATATATATATATATATATATATATTGTTAGGGGCATGAGTTAAAATATTTTTTTCCATGTTGAGCTCACCAAAGTGGCAGTTTATGGGTAATTCTTGAACCTACAGTATGCATGCCAATTTTTAAATAAGGTGCAAATTTCATTGGTTTGGCTCGACTTGCACAAAAACTTTTATAGTTTTATAAATAAAACCTACCATGTGTGGCTAAACTAGGCTACAATCATGCATACAGTAATCCTGCTCAGGATTAGACAGCTAAGGAGCCGTTAGTCACATTTGATTAACAGAATTAGACTAATAGCTAACAAAAGCAATCATAGACCTGACTAAGTCGATTGGCATTATTAAGCTCGATCTGGAAAAATCAGCGTCAGAGGCTAATGGCACAGGACTTGCACTGAGGGGTTAGGGGCAGCTATGGAGACTGGAACTAAATCTGTGTTTGTAGTGTAGCCATGAAACCAAAAGTCACTAAGCAACAATGTTAATGCTATAATGGAATGGATTGGGTGAGTTTGTGTTGTCTGGAAAATGTTTAAAAAGCAACAGAAGAACTGCTTCAAGCATAAGACACTAATAGGGAAGAATTTCTACGTTTGTGTAAAGAAATCTGTTAAACCAGATTTACTTGAAATTCAATTCTTCAAAACTTTCATGTTTATATGGATAATTTAGTATTTAAAACATTGTTACATACGCTGGTATAAAGAGCATATTGCAATGTGCAGGTTAATTATAAAAACAATTTGTGTAATTATGTTTATTCATTTATTTATTTTCTATACCCGCTTATTCCCTAATTCGGGGTCATTTGGAGACTGATGTCAGGTTCACAGGGATCTGATGTCCCAGCCATCTTTGAAAGGGCACCCTGGACAGGTCGCCAGTCCATCACAGGGCCATCACAGGGCCACACACACTCACTCACACACTACACACACAATATGGCAATTTAGAATCACCAATCAACCTAACATACATGTTTTTGTACTGTTGGAGAAAACCGGAGTACCCAGAGTAAACCCACACAAGCACAGGGAGAACATGCAGACACCACACAGAGAGGCCCCTGTCTGGGTACCAAACGCGGGCCTTCTTGCTGTGATGCACCCACTAAGCCACCTTTCTGCCCCATGTAATTATGTAATTTGTTTGAAGATGACATAAAATAAAAATAAGAGTGGAGTAAGAAAAGACATTGTTTTTTATTAATAGATAGAGTTTATGTTTAAAAAGTGTCTTTGATTTGCCAAATTGATTCGTTTGAAAGAAACATAATTGAATAATGTCAACCCCCAAAAAATAATTTCTAAGTAAATTTTCAGTGTTTGTAAAGATAAAATCCATTTAATGACATAAGGAAGAAACTTGAACCTTCCTGTTGTCTTTAGGTTTAATATGGTGTAACCCAGAATTGGCTAATCAGGAGGACTGACATTGTGTGGTTGATAAGAAGATAATACGAGGGTTATGAAGACCATCTTTCAAGAATGAGGAAAACCTGTAAGGAGAATCTTTTCATAATATGTTCTTTTTATGTTACAATAATCAACAACAAAAACATTTTTATCTTTGCGTTAGTTTGAAAAAGTCTTTTGTAACATTTTAGAGAAACATTTTAAGTGTAACCGCTCCTCCATTTTGAGCCTGTGAAATGTGTCAAGATAAAAAAAAAAAAAAAAGAAATAGCCCACGTCTATAATTAAGATGGCTGCACATAGTGTGAGCTAGATAGAGAGAAATGATGTGAAAAGGCAGTAAGTGCAATTTTAAAAAGAAAGAACAGTGCGGAGAAAGCTCTCTCTGAGTTAATGACATAAATGTGGTAATTACGAGCTCGCTTATGCATCAAACTTAAAATGCACCATGCTTACTCATTAGGACTTGAATTAACATTGTGTCATACAGCATGAGACTGACACTTGCTGAGAAAAGACATTTCTTAACACGTTTCTTTTTCCTCTCCCCTACCACAGAGTAGTATTTATTTAGCTTTAGTCCCTGTCTTGCTGAAGCATCAGGACCATGCTGCTCGCCTTTTCATCTCCATTAGATAGCAGCAGTGGTCGAAGCTGCTATTTTATTTCACTCAAGGAAAAAAAAATGCAAGTTGAAAGCGAACAAAAGTGATCTGTGTGTTCATTAAAAATCCTGCTAAGATCATTAGCATGCATTAGCCGAGGTAAAAGTGTGCTGGAGTAGTGTGATGTCTTTATAAATCTCACAAATACACTTTATGCATAAACGTTTGTAGATATTTTACCAGCACAACCACATAAAGGGAAAATGTTTTGCCTTAAAGTTTAAATCACACAGTAAAAGTGTCCGAATGGGTGTGAATAGTGTGGGTGAGCCTGTGATCTGTTATTGTAAAGTTTGGGGTTTTCGTTGTTTCGCGTTTACTTCCTGTATTGTCATGTCATCATTGTTCCCCATGGGTTTTCAAACTTTTCTGTTGACCAAATAATTTTCCCTAAAGTGTCCCCAGGGATTTATATAGTTTAATAATTTAATAGCAGATTTGCATATTTACTTCAAAAGCATTTATTATTTATCCTTAAAAGTCCTATGCTTAAAGTTTTAATCAGTAGTATTTATTGTTATTACACATTTGTTTTATACATTTATTTGCCAGTTTTTTCTAGACAGATAACACACACGGGAGAAGACTCGCCATTAACACCGTCTATGCATGTATATCCATATGTGTAGTCCTGATTGCAGTGCAAATTAAACAACATTTAAATGTTAGATATTTTTTTATTATTATTTAACCTATTATTTGTTTAATTATTTTTATAATTGTAATTTAATTATCTGCTTGTCATCAACTCATGACCCCCTGAAATTCCCTTGCGAAACATCAGCGGTTTGCAAACCCCATTTTGGAAAACCCTTAGTTATGTTGGATTGCTGATTGGATGATCGCGGTTTTATTTCCTGCACCACCAAGTTGGCACTGCTGGGTCCCTAAGCAAGGCCCTCAAACCCAATTGCTCAGTTGTATAAAACAGATAAATGTAAGACACTCCTATAAAGACATCTGCCAAATGTAAATGTCTTCTGTTATGTGATTCCCTTTTCCATGTGTCATGTTTCTATTGGTTTGAAGTTCGTTTTGGTCATGTGTCCCTCCTTGTTTAATATTTATAGCTGTTGTGTTGTCTTTCATGGTTTGTCTTGTATTGTGGATGTTTCCTGTATCACTGTGGTGGGTTAATGTTTGTGAGCGTCAAGTCTACTTAGTTCAGTCAAGTTAAGTCGAGTTTATGTTTATTGTTTTGTTACCCTATTTAATTCAAATAAAACTGCATTTGAGTTCTAAACGGCTCGCTTCACTGGAGTCCATTACAGTTATGAGATGGAACCCTTATCCTCAGTGTCCTTCAACTTGTGCCTCAAGGCTCCTATTATAGATTTTAGGTTCTCTAAGTGGTAGAAAAATGGGTAAATAGATGAAATTGTATTTTGTACAATACCAGTTGGATAGCTACTGTTTTACTTACAATGCCTAAAATTTATTTTCAGTATATTAATATTCTCTCTCTGAGTATTTTTGAACAATGAGACATATTTTTAAATGGGCTCCTCTGTGTGCTATAAAACATTTGTAGCCAAGCTAGCACCAGCACTATCGATTTTTTATAAGCATAAAGCTCTGTAGATGTCTATTTAGACAAGTCTTGGAGGGTGATGGTGCAGTGGTTAAGATGTTGGACTGCCAATTAGAAGATTGGGGTTCGATTCACAGCACCACCAGTCTGCAACTTTTGGACCGCTAAGCAAGGGTTTTAACCCCTGGTTGATTAGCTGTATGAAAAGAGTTAGATGTAAGTCCGCAAATGCTATAAATATAAATGTAGTATTGGCATCCAAGATCTATACGTTTCTTCATGCGTCTGGAAAGGCTTTTCATCTGATTATAGACTGGGCTTGTGTGGATTTGCTAATTTAACCAGTGAGGAGGTCTGGGCTGCAGTCAGTGTTCCAGTTTATCACAAAAGTGTTAGGTGGTGTTGAGGTCAGGCATCTGTGTAAGTCTATAACACACCATGTATTGACAGACTATTACGTCATTCTACAGCATAAAAAGACGTAATAAAAACAACTGTATGCCTCTGATGTTGTGCCCACAGTTTGGAGAAGACACGTGGACGTGGACATGTGAAAGTGCTGATAAGATATTTACAAAATTTTGGCCGTCTTGTTCATCACTTTTAGTACTTTACTTGTAATTGATTTGTACTAGGAAGCCCTCCAGCCGCATCTGGCCAAGAGAACAGGTGGCAATGCCTCCACACGCCTCATAAAAATATTTGGCAGCAAAATAAGAAACAACAAATCAGCCCGCATGCTGTTAATCCAGCACAGCTGTAATCAACTACTACTTGGGAAAAAAACCATGATGGGTTCTCCTCACTTGTAATTACAGGGTTGACTGACGGCAATACAGGCAGCATTCTCATATCTCATAAATCTAGAAATAAAGAAATGGAGCCATTGATTTTTTTGTTGTGTTAAAAGTACACAGTTATTAATGGTGTCTTTGTAATAGAACTCAGTATTGTCTGAGTTGTAAAGCAAATCATGGACATCCAGGTCTGTTACAATCCATGTTAATCTTAAAACCAAAGCGGTCATAAGCTCTAGTAGGAGAATTCTGTCTTACAATAGTCTTATTTATGGCAGCCTAATGTCGAAAGTTTTCTCATAGGCAGCATTGGTGGCTTAGTGGTTACATTGTTGCCTCACACCATGGAGGTCCCAGGCTTGTATACCCAGGCAGGGGTATTTCTTTGTGAAGTTTGCATGTTTTCCCTGTGCTTGCGTGGGTTTACTCCGGGTACTCTGGTTTCCTCCCTCAGACCAAACACATGTATGTTATGTTGATTGGTGATTGTAAATTGCCCATAGGACTAAGTGCAAGTGTGTGTGATCTGCCTAGGGTGTACCCCTGCCCAATGACAACTGGGATATCCAGCAGATCCCCATGAACCTGACTAGGAATGATCGGGTATAGACAATAGATGGATGGATGGATGGTTGGAGGTGTTTTTATAAATTGATTTAAATTGAATATTTGAGTTATCATCTGCTTATTTTTTTTATAATATTTTGTAACAGAATATAACTCTGTCAGCAAAAGCCAGTCAAATTATGGTTAAACTTAATAACAAAACATTCATCAAACTGTCTATGCTACACCATCAGACTATTAGCCTGGTTTGTAATGTATATACATAATACTGCACATGCTAATTTAAGTAAATAAAAAAAAAAAATCACATTTTCCTCGATTATTTGTCTTTTCTTGATTTTAAGCCTTCTAAGATCATTTATAGATTCCTTAACCAATCAGGGTTGTATGGGTACACTATATGGCCAAAAGTTTGTGGACACCATACTAGCACATCTACATACATTTGTCTTCCTTGAACTGGGTTCACAAATTCTAAAGCACACAATTGTCTAGAATGTTCTTGTATGTTATAGTAGTATATTCTTCCTTCACTGGAACAAAAAAAAACCTCAAACACTGTTTCAGCATTACAACACCCCTGTGCATCTCCTGAGCTCCATGGAGACATGATGTGTTATAGTTGGAGTAGAAGAAGTTGCGCGTCTTAAACAGAACCCTGACTTTGACTGAACCCCACTGAATACCTTTGGGATAAACTGGAACACAAGACCTTCTTACCTAACATTACTGTCTGACACTACTAATACTATTAGATCTTTCCCAAAGGTGAGGAAGTTACCATAGGAATAATGGGGTGTTTCAAAACTTTTGTGTATATAGAATACAGTATGTGCGTGTGTGTTACCTAATCTTTGATAGGATGATCAGCCAATACCTGCTACATTTGTTATTTATTCTACAATCTGGCCCTGCGGGTGAAACTGGCATAGATATTGATCAGCTGTGACTAGCTTAGAGAAAGAGAGAATGTGTGTGTATATCTGTGTGTATGTCTTAGTGTGTCAGATACACCCACTTCAGCCTCTTGTTCAAGGGAAACTGCCTTTGACAAATTACATTTGTCAGAGCCGAAGGACCGTTCCAATAGATGCTCAAGAGGGGAACCAAAAGGTTGTTGGTGAAGTTGATGAAAGTGAATAGTCATGCTTGAGTCATAGTGGGCATTTTAAATTCAATCAGCTCCTTGGTTATTATGATAGGTCTATACTAAAAAATTAATATTATTGTGGTACTGTAATTTCATTGGAATTAGAACAGATTGATTTGGAATCTTTATGTGTAACACTGACATCCATATTTAAATCTATAATTAAAAGAAGTTATCATTTTATCTATGACTTGTTTTGATATAGTAGATTTCTGTTTACTGTGCATAGCATACACCATCATCGCAAGTGACCTACAGTTGTCTTATTTATATAACTGTGTAACTTTGCAGTGGCAGCTGACAGTACTTCTAATATAACTGTGCAGTATATTAGGTGTACTTTGCTTGATCGTACCAAATAACCAAATATCCCGTAGCTGCATAACTTTGTGCATCCTTTATTCTCTTAAAACCTCTGTTTTGTTGCAGTAAATAGCACATCTATTCGTTTTTATAGAACAGTCTTGGTTCTGGAGGGCAGGTGTCCTGCAGAGTTCAACTCCAGCCCTAATCAAACATACCCAAACCAACTAATCAAGATCTTGCTTGGTATACTCGAAAATTACAGGTAAGTGTGTTGAGGCAAGTTGGAGCTAAACTCTGCAGGACACCGACCCTCCAGATATAGAACAACTAAATCAGATGCAATTACTGAAACACTCCCAGTAAATTACTTAAAAATATAGGCATGTAATATTTCCAAATTAAATGTCATTGAAATTAATATCGTTTTTTCCCCTGTATTGATAAAAGTATTGCCACACTGACCATTACAACCAGGTGTGTTTTTCAACAGACTATTTCAGATGTAGTCTCAGTCTTCCTCTTATAATAATCTCCATACCTCTGGAAAAGCTTTTCTCTAGATTTTTATAGCGTGGCAGTCAGGATCAGTTCATTCAGCCACAAAATGATTAGTGAGATCAAGAACCAACTACAACCTGAATTCCGAAAAGGTTCCGGCGTTTTTTACATTTGAATAATGAAAACTATAAGCCGATATTTTATACACAATAGAATATAAATAACATGAATGTTTAAACTAAGAAATTTTACACTTTCATACACTAAATGAACTCATTTCACATTTAATTTCTACTACAGGTCTGAAAATGGTTAGCACTGGGAAACCAAAGGGCTGAAAATCAATTGATTTTAAAAAGATTCAGCTGGAAGAACATTTACCAAATAATTACGTTAATTGACATTAAGGTCCGTAACGTGATTAGCTACAAAATGGATCTCTTACAAAGGCAAAATCTCTTAGAAGTAAGGATGGGCAAAGGCTCTCCAGTCTGTAAAAGTGTTTAAAAAGATTGTGGAATACTTTTAAAACAGCGTTTCTCAATGTCAAATTGCAAAGTCTCCTCATGTACAGTGCATAACATCATCAAAAGATTCAGAGAAACTGGAGAAATCTCAGGGTGTAAGGGACAGGGACAAAGACCTTTGTTGGGTATAATTAGGTGTAAATGGCAATGATGTGTATTTACTCTACAATGTACTTTTACCTTTCTGGCATTTGGCCAACACACTTTTTTCATTTCCTAATAATTTCTCACTGCAGAGCCTTGCTCAGGAGTCCAGCAGTGGCATCTTATCTGCCAAAAAGCAGACCAACTCACCAACTCAGCTACTACATTTTGGCATAATTTCTTGTTGTGAATTTTTTCCTAATTGCTTACCTCCAAAACATAACAAAAACAGCAATAAAAGATGAGATGTTGATGCTGCAAATTTACTTTTTAGCATGTTGGTTTATCAAAATATTTTCTTAAATGGATAAATCTGTGTCACCAAAGCCTAATTTTAGCTATGACGCGGCTGTACCTATACCAGGGTCGGCAACCTTTAACACTCAAAGAGCCAGTTATGGTAGTTTCCTACGAAAAAAACCCATCAGGAGCCGCAAAGACTTTTTGGCATCTAAAATGAAGAGAACACGGCATATGTTATTTTGTACCTTTATGCAATGTATAAAAACTATTGTGTTTTTTTTGTTTTTTTTTTTATTCATAAAATTAACTACTACAGCAACCATTTTGTCTGCATGCGACAAAAGATATCTTTATCTATCTGGGATGAAATATTATACTTATAGTAGTCTTATATAATTATCTATGTTTATTTCAGTCGTCCTTGTATTTATTTAATATAAAGTTGATTTTAAATTATCCGCCTGTAGCAAAACAAAATTGCAAACCGAAATTTAGTCCGCTCCTTCGTGCCGTCATCTTTTATCTGGCAGTCAGCCGCCAATCTATATATAAAAAGGAATGTTTCACTGAACAATGGAAAATATTTGTTTGCAAAATAATAGCCAATTAAAATATTGGTGTGATTTTGTGATTTTTACTTCCAAACCTCAGCGCAGACCGTCTTCACATCAGGTCTATAAGACGATAACTTTATCTACACACGACTGTAAACTGTCGTCTGTGAGGCGTGCACTGTTGTGTTCTGTGAAATGTTAAGATTCTGCACAGTACGACACAATGATGGCAACAGGTGGAAAAGAGGGTTTTGCTAAAGAGGGGTAAGTTGTCCGGTAGATTTGCTGCAATAAATAAAAATCCCTGTTGTTTAAACCCGAGTTCAGGTCTCTTTTCTGTTTAATCGAAACATCACATAAGCGAATTTGTTTTTTATATAGTTCATATTGGAGAAGAGCTGCTTACATCCTTATGTGGATTTGAAGACTGACGGAACTCCAAATGTATACTTATATCTTGCAGGGGGGGGGCATATTTGAGCAACAAATGAGTAAACATTTTATTTTAATGATACAAGATTACCATAGTCTTCAAATTCTAAAATAAAATATAAATTAAATACTCATTATTTTTTTTTCAAACACACAGAGAGCAGCATCTGAGGGATGAAAGAGCCACATACGTCTCCGGAGCCGCGGGTTGCCACCTAATTATGTCACGCTAGTATCTGCTACCCATAACTGACGTAAAAGTACATATATAAATTTCTGTTAAACTCCAATTTTTATTCGATTGTTCATTACTGCCAACAGTACTGATGATAAAATCAAGCCTCCAATTGCAAGTGTCAATAAAATGGAAGAATAAAAGAAAAAAAACCCAGAAACATCTTGATGTATTTCACCTCGGGCAACACAAGCCTAAAATAATTTAAGTGATGGAGAAATCTTCTAGAAATCTTCTAAAGTAAGAGTATTTATTTAAAGAATCAAGCCATGTTTGACAAGCTCCAGTTCAATTAAACAAAAACCAGGTCATGTTTGTATTAAACTGATGAGCTGTAAGGGTTAATATTTGTGATGATCTGTATTTAGCTGACAAGCATTTCTCGAGCTGTGATGAGACAGAGAGATGGATAGACGGACAGCTTCATTCTCCTCCTCCTCCACCTCTCAGGAGAGTGAGAGTAGGTCTGCTCCCTCCCTCTCTCTCGCTCTATCGCGCGCGTGTTCTCTCGCTCTCTCATTTGTGCTGCATGCGCCTCTGGGATTCACTTGTGTTCACCTCTCTCTGTCTCTCTCTCCTTCTTTTTCTCTCTCTCCCTCTTCGCTCTTTCTCTCTCTCTCTCTCTCTCTCTCTCTCTCTCTCCCTCTCCTCCTCCACTCTTACGCTCTTACCCTGTCTCTGTGTCTCTGAAGGAGTAATGGAGAGGATCACCATGTAGACAGGATCCGAGTGGAGACGGGCTGAAATGGGAAACGCTGTGTGGAGCGACGCCGCTCTGCAGCCGCGCTGATCCTCAGGAACTCAGCCCGTTTTCTTCTACTCTTTCACGCACATTGGACTGGATTTTTTTTCCTCACCTTTTTTTTTATTACAAAAATCGATTTCCTCCATCTTTTTTTTTTTAACATACTCGTAACCATACTTTGTTTTGGTTGCATAAATTTTTTTTTTATCTGCGTGCATTCAAAAGATCTTCATCCCCAAAAGGCTTGGGTGCCACACTGCCAGTGTCTCGATTGCTGCAAACCGATTCCACTTCAGATCAGATCCAGGCTATACAGCAATACTCCACCAACATGGGGGACATGAGGAACAGCGATTTTTACTCTAAGAACCAAAGAAATGATACAGGAGGCTTTGGCTGCTCGGTTATGGATCTTCGGACGCTGATGGAGCTCCGAGGCACCGAGGCAGTCGTCAAAATTCAGGAGGACTATGGAGACATCACGGGACTGTGCCAGAGGCTGAAAACCTCACAGACAGAGGGTGAGTGTGTGTCCTTTTTTTTCTTATTTAATAAAAACTGTCCTCTTATTTTCCTTCTTCACTCTTTCCCCACATACGTACAACACCGGTGACTCATTCTAACACTTATTGATTGTTTTTTCATGCCTTGTATTAAGGATCTGCAACAGTAGTGATTCCTTTTTTTTTGCCAGACAACACGACTGTTCTGCTTGTTCGTCTTGCAGAGTTATCAACGTAAATGTTTCCCAGGCAACAGCACAGAGGTCAAACTAAATTTGCTACCCTTTAAAAACTAGTGCTGCAGGCTACAGTTTGACCCACTGATACCTGTATTTTTTTTCTAAGTTGGAATTTCTTAGCATGTGCTTGCGTCACAGATTCAAGTACAAAAATGACTCTGGATGATGTGATTGACATGCTCTGTTCTTCACGGCTTGTATGGCCTGTGATAAACCGGCATATGTGTTTTCATGTGCTTGATGCTATTCTTCAGGTTTGACTGATGCACTGTGGTATGTTAACAGCACTCTGTGATAATTATTACCGCTCAAATTTATGTATCACTCGCTCTGAGGTAGTCCTGATAGAGGCGGACCTTAAGCTAAAGAAGCCTGAAGTAATTTAAGTGTGACTACTTGAGGAACGCCAAACAGGCTTTGGCAATCAAACCCTTCTGGCTTTGACAGGCAAGTCTTCCTTTGATCCCTGCAAACATAAGCGCCTGTGCGCTAGCTGAAGCAGCAACTCTGTTCTGACAGAGTGACTTTAACTGACACCCCAAGTGCAATGTGATAATGAAGACAAATGGTCAAATCTAGTCTCTTTAATGAGCACATTTTCCTACATTTTTTTCTCCCCTACCCAGGGCACTATCACCTTCATGTACCCACTTCTCCTAGCCTCATTTAGCGCCATTGTCCTAAATAGCCATGACGTACCTGATTCTATATAATTAAGCATTCCATGAAGCATGAATTTCTCACCTTTCTCACCTTTAGCTGTTCCTTTTTCCTGATGAGCCCAGGTAAAAATCTGATACATATGTTAGACATGTGCAGATCTGTGGGATTTTACTAATTGATTGGTAACTAACGACTGCAGAACGATCAGGTCACATCACAGCAGATAAGCGGCAAGACCTTTAATGCAGGTATGGCAGACCTTTCAAAAAAGCTCTTGGATACCTGCTGGATGGTTAAAAGCTGGTGTTGAAGTTAATATTTAATGCAGCAGCCATTTGCAGGAACTTAAACAAAGGGGTCGAAGTAAAGGAGGCAAGAAAGAGGTTGCCGACCGCTGGGATGCCTCTAAATCCATTTTATATGTTGCATTAAGCCGATTAAATAGGCTCTAATGAATTTATACTGAAATTATTTTTAGCATGAAGGCACGTGATTAAATGACAAACAAATCTGGCAGGACTATTACAATTTCTCTTCGTTTGCTTCTACACATTGTGTCCTGGGAAAGATATTTGTGTCCAAGCTGAGGTTTTTAGTACATTTGAATTCAGAACTTAAATTTCTCTCAGAATTTTAGAGGTGACCTAAAAATGCTTTACAGACCTAAATAAACATCTTTAAGACTCCTCTATTCATTTCTGATTGCTCTGCGAACAAAAAATAAAGATCTTTCTCTACATCTTGAAAACCATGACTTAACTTGCAGATTTACCGATTTGACTAATCCTATTTTTACTTTGCTAAGGGCCGTCTGTTACTCAATCTGTGGAATCAGAAAAACAAGTAAAAGAGACATCTTTGTCACTGCTAAACAATTTGAATGAGATGCTCCCTGGGGAATCATCCATAGAAGATGGCTATTGTATTCTGGTAGTACTTGTGTGCTGTGTCCTGGCACCAGCTGCAACACCACAAATGAAATGTCTTTTCCCTCGCCATTGCTGTCCTCCCCCATGACTGTCTCTTTTTCTCTACTCTCTCTCTCTCTGCTCTCATTTCTATTTCTGTCTGATGGCCCACCTCACTTCAGCACAGTAACAGCAGCAGCAGCATCTTATCCTTATGCATAGAACTAACCACCACCAGCACTTCTTTGTCCTCCAAATCCCACTGCTCACTTTAGCTTCTCTTTCTGGATATATTGGGTTTTTTTTAAATAATTGTGCCAAGAAAGCTTAAAATGGATACAGTAGTCTCCTGTGAGTCTGAGTGTAAAGCCTAAATGCAAATCAGATGGCACCGCTAACCGGCCAAGTGTAGGCAGGAGCTTTGACCTTGCGTTCTGTCGTGAAGGACAGAACTGTGGATCAAGCACAATTCTAAACGGTTTGATGCTCCTAAACATGTTCCATCCCACTATTCCTGCCAGCTATATATTACATGGCTTGTAAAACAGCATCAACTCCCAGAGCTGCACTAGCTACCCCCATACCAATCCCCTCCGAAGCTCATTCTTGATGATCATGCTAATCTAGTCTGCCTGCCTATGTCCCCGTTCCCCTCTGACACATCCTATTTAATCTCAGGCTCCGCTAGGAATTGCTCTGAAAGAGCACAATCTCCTCTAATAAGGACACTCTTTTTGGCTCACCAGTAATGCTGCCCTTATTCCAGCTACCATTCTTAAAAGTAGAAATGGTTCCCGCTGAGGGTTGGTTATAAATAATCTTCCATTAGGGAGCAAACTTTCCTGAATATGTGACCTTGGAGTAGAGCTTGAGCGTTCTTGGCAGGTGAAGTCCGGACAGAATTCAGCAGGGCCATACAGCTGCTTGTTGTGGAAGTTTTGGCACATAAAAATGAAGGTGTTCTATCAAGTCTAAGTAAACTGGTGTCAATGTAGTATTATTCTTTGATTGAACAGGATGCTTTCAACTACTAAAAAATAACAACCATTGTAGGCTGATTGGCATTGTCTGTAATGATTGAACCGGTTTGCAGGCCTGTTCTGGGTTGGCATGCCACCCTGAATGTCTTGAGTCATTTAAGATAATACATCTACGCCATCTAATATAAAGTCTAATCTAAGATAGAGTGATGTAAGATCGACTCCCTGGGACCCTATGAGGATGGATTTAGTATGTATACACCCTGTCATCTGTTAACACTGCCACGTTATTTAACTGAATAAGCATTGAGAATTTCAAGGATGCCCATAATTTTAGATTAGTCTACAATGCCTTTTTTATCAAACTATTAATGTTGTGTCTATTTATATTAAATTTAAAGGTGGGTGAAGTGGAGTCCACCCAGAACCACATTCAGAAGGTTTTTATTCTGACATGCTTAGTGTTTCTGTTGTTTGTGTGTTTGCTGGTCTTAGCATTAGTGTGCTCCGCTGATATCACTCAAAAATTGCTAATTATTACTTTGCTATAGAGCAGAGTTACAGTGGACTAAATGAGTCTCCATGGTATTCTGAGGGATTTGTAAGATGGACATGTCTGTGTTAAGAGGTCTGTTGGCCTGTGGAACATTTTTTTAGAAAGAAAACACCAGACTAAAAACTATTTTTAGGTAACCTCAACCATCAGCTCAACTAGTTGGAGATCTGCAAGATGGTGAGAATATAATAGTGTTGTTGTTATGATATTAACATGAATTCCCTTTGGAAATTGATTTGTTTAAGCGGTTGAGAAGGTAAGAGCGCTAAACAGACTATAGGACTATAAGGCTATAGATAAACCGAGGGCTAGAACAAACTTCCAAACTGCCACTTCTAGAAAGTAGACGAACAGCATTGTAGATCATGTGGGAATCCGAAACAGACCAATGTTAAATCAGAACTTTATCATAACTAATCCTGGAACACCTTTGAAGATTAAATATTAATTAGAAATATTTGTTTAGAACATTCAGAGGGATCTTTATTTTTTATTGAAGTGAAGCAAAAATGCAGCATGCTTCTAACCCTCTAAAATGAGGCCGACGCTGCAGAAGGAAAGAGTTTGCCCAGTTTATCCCTGTTGTGATTTGCTGTAAAATGCCATGACTCATCTGTACTCATAACGCTGAATCCTAATCCCCATCTGAGCTTAAATTTGAGCTCAGGCCCAGGTGTCTGTCTCAGCGCATCAGTTGTTAAGTGAGGCCGCATTCACTTTGTGTCACATCAGAGCTTGGCGGCTTGAGGTGGATGTTTGTGTAGCGAAGCTGGTATGTTATTCTCATGATGGCGACTTTGGCAGGTGTACAGCTCCTTTTTAAAGTGCAATAGTTCTTTTCAAGCATTTTCATCCATCACTTTGGTTCTATGAAGCCACCATGAGTCCTGATAAGTGCTGTTTACTGCGAGACAGAAAAAAAGCCCCTTGCTGACCAAGATGATTCTTTTTTTAGGTACGTTGCCACAAAAACTCAGAAATGTACATAAAAGCATCCACCATTATAATGCTGTCATCAGGTGATTAGCATGCTGCTATGCATGTGACAATTAAATTTTATTTGTATAGCACTTTTTACAATGTACATTGTTACAAAGCAGCTTTAGAAAAATATATAAGTCCCAATGAGCAAGCCATAAGCGATGATGAGGGGAATAAACCTCCTTAAGAGGATATAAGGAAATGCCTTGAGAGAAACCAGACTCAAAGGGGAACCATTCCTCATCCACTTGAGCCAGAGTGTGATTATAAAGATTTAATCTTTTGTTGGTACGTGTATATGGTCAATATACATTTTAATATAAGGTCAAAAAGTGCACTGATGCAACCAGGTAAATTTTTAACATAAAATGTATTTTTTAAAGTCACTGATGTAAAGTTGAATGCAGAACTTTTTGAGTGCAGTTGCGGTCCCAAAGCTTTAGTTTATTAAATGCAGTCCAGAGTCATTGTCATGGTTACTAAGTAGTACCATCCACAGTATTCTCATGTATTTCCAGGCTGTCCATGTGGAGTCATTCTGGGCAGCATTAAGTGTTTTCCAAGTATTGAGATCTACAATCAGAAGTAGGGCTTCAGGATGGATCAGGCAGGTCCTGTGAGCAGAAGGGGTTGGGATCCCTAACAATGCAAGTAGCTTGCCAGTGAGAAGCAAAACTGAATTTTGTAGCTAGAATGATGGCACGCTTTTAAAAGTATTATCTATAGAGAGGCTGGCTGTGTTTGAGAAACACCTTCAGGTCATTTCATCAGCTATGTTTGCATCTGGGTTACTATGTGCCAGACTAAAACTTATGTTGATACAGAATTCAGTCTTTCAGTAATGGTGATTAAATTCTACCAAATTTGTGCTTGGGGAGCTATAGGACCTGTGGATGACCTTTGTGTTATTTAGCTAATGCTTCTGAGCATCTAAAGGTCACCATGTCATTTAGGTTAGCCAGCTGATTTGGTTCGGGAGGCCATTTAACTATTGGCTGAGAGATCTCCGTAGACCTGTATCAAATTTCATGGTGTACCTATGATTCCTCCTATAATTCCATTAGTGTCAATAGCAACATAATATCTCTCCCAAGCTAATATGCTAGTATGCCAGCCAGCTAGATTATAAGCACCTGCATTCCACAGGTGGGTTATGGATTCCGATGGGGTCCAGAATCAGAGAACAGATGTGCTAATATGGATACATACAACCTATACCAGAGCAAGGGGGCAAGCTGGCATTTTACCAGATTTGTCTCGGATAAAAGGCCAATTAAAACTTGCAGTTCAGCTGTTGTTGGGTTACCGGTGCTTTGGAGTTCAGCCGCATAATTGTGCATTCTTTTAATTAGTATAGGTTACACTAATGTTTAAACCTTTAAAGTAAATGAAACATGTTCTGAACTAAATACCAAAAAAATTCTTAAGTAGATTGTATAAGACAGTTACTAAAGTTCAACTAGTTGTCTCTACAGAAGTCCCACATTTTTTGTCGTAGTTATGCCACCTCTTGATACAAGACACAAAAATTAGGACTTCTTTACCTCATCGATTTAGTTATAGCTAAAGAATTAAAAGTTAGAGGAAAAGATATTACGAAAGTGATTGTAAAGTGTATTAACAGTAGTGGAGAATTCAGGCTTTAGGCACAGATAGCTAACAACAGAAATAAGAAAATTCCTGCAGTTTAGAGTGTTTTCACATAAAGTTGGTTCTAAAAAAACCAAACCCAGTTCACTTAAAATAAAACGGGCCTTTTGCTGTTCAAAATATAGTGGACTCAAGAAGATCCAGGGTTTTTTTTTGGTCAAACCAAATGCAAAATGGACCAGGATCTCATTACTGTCAGATATTACGAAGAAATCGTATAACCCTGAGGTGCAATCCTGAGGTGGTTTGAGTACAGTTTGCTGGGATTTTAGATCACACGCTTTGTTCACATATACATAACCTTGGATCTACATCCCAAAGTGCTTATGCAATTTTAATGAACATTGTAGTGTTTGGGGAATTACACAAACATGATCATCTACTTACAGTACTGTAGTTTTATAATGCATAAAACTAGTTACACTGGCAGAATGGAGATTGACTTAACTGCCATTTATTAGTATAAAATAATTAAAAATAATTAATCTAATGTAAAATTTGTTTACTTTTGGCGTTCCCTGTGAAATACTTTGACCTTTGACCTTGAATTTTAGTTGTTAAAAGTAACAAACTTCAGAGGGCTGTAAACAATCCATCAGGGTGCTTGTTTAAAGATCAGAAAAATTACATTTGTGCTTTTTTTAAAATGTCTATGAATATTTTGCCCTACTTTAGTATGCTGGGTGGAGTATGACCTGAAAAAAAATTAGTGCTAAATTAGTCATGCCAATACAGGCTTGAATGATAATTAGCAAAGACTAAATACAATAACTTTTTAGTCTTTGCTAATTTGTTTACGGTGTAGATTTAAAATAGCAGGTATTGTTAAAATATATAATACATTTAAAGGCTGTAAGCCAGTGATACCGTTTGTTGGCACTAGTGTGGAAACCCTTTTTTCTGGGCTGAGAAAAGCTAGTTATCTTCGGGGTTAGCCGACTTCTCCTCACGACGTCTTTTACCAGAAAAGTCGACTTTAAAAACAGATTTTTAAGTATGTTTGTGACCAAGTCAATTTCTTCTCCTCCGTCAGCCATTGTGGACGTATAAATTCTAATTCACCTGTACAGGCGTGTTTTGCTAGACGAGGACGGAAAAATGCTGACTTTCATTGTGGGCCAGCTATCTGATTGGTAAAAGAAACAGTCTTTAACCAATAAGCAATCTGCCACTGCTTATATAGTTTAAATTACATGGGCAGCACTACTGATTTTGAAGGCTTTGGCAGATTAGGTTAACGTGGCAGCACATAGAAACTAAAATCTGATTGGACAAAAAAAAAAAATCTAACATCCAGATACTGGAAGCACTGCAGCAAGAGAAACACTATGAAATAAAGAGAAAAAAACTGTTGGTAATAAATTAATACAATTTAATGGAACAAATATTAGAATTTAGTCAATGTAGGTCAGCTTCTGATAGTGTTTAGGCCAGCAAAGAAGGACTTGCTGGCTCTGACTGTCCACCAGTGATGTTAGCATTCTTTATGTTCTGGTATAGAACATATAATTCAACATTTCTGTGCACTTCCAGAAAGCCTGACCACATCCCTATTACTGGCATAAGACTCATTTGTATTCGGCAGAATTGTTCTGTGCATAAAAGAGCCGTCAACTTCGATCACATCTTACTCCACGTTACTCTGTGGGAAACTGTGATATTTGACTACACAGCGTGATAGTGATTCAGTGGCATTCACATTTAAGTAACAGCATGAGCACTGTGTGGTTAATGTTGTACATGTTAGGCCACACAAGAAATGGCAATTTTGACTCTAAATTTTGCCATATTGTTTTGAATAGAAATTGGAAGTTATTAAAATTTAATAATAATAATAGGCTGATAGTTACGTAGTTTTATATCCCCTTTACAGAATCTGCAACATGTTACTAATTGAAATCGAATCATAAAAAGATTGTATAAATTGTGTTTTTTATTATTACTATTATTTTTAACTTATAGTCCAGACGACACAATAGCGACATTTATCCACTGTTTGCTATTAAAAAAAAATATATAGCTCCCGTACATTCTTTGCTCCTCCAGCATATTCTGGTTCAAACAATTACTAATGCTCATGAAAACAACACAAAACATTAAATCCTGGGCAGTGTGAACATTTCCACAGAACGGTTAGTGTAATTTATTATTAGTAGCATGTTTAATTAGTTTATTCTTCTTTTAGTTCTGCCCTTCAGAAGCTAAAATACCTAAGATATGTACATATTTCCCAGAAGAAATGCTATAAAAAGAAAAATGACACATCAGGCAGATCAAAAGTTTACACACTTCTGGCTCCCATATATGGTTTATTTTTTGGCAACTCAATGAAATAAAAGGCAGGTTTTCGAACCCCTTTTAGAAATTGCAGATCCTGTGTATCCATAACTATAATTATTTAATTTTCCACACTTTAATTGTTGTTTTTATTGCACCCTTTTTAGAATACAGGTTAGTATGAATAGGAGAGAATAGGTGATTAAAAAAAACATTGGAAAGCACTCATCCTCAACATGCAGCATAAGTTTTTCATGAGTTTCAGGAGCTCCTTTGGATTTTAATAGGCACCATTGTGGCTGAGAAACATCCGGGCTGTGTATCAGTAACCTGAGACGGACATTTCACCGTCGTCATCCCTTTCACACACACTCATACATACACACAATGCAATTCCCTAAGTGTATCAGGATTACTCTAGACAGCCAAGCAAATTGGTGTGTGTGTGGATCCGCTCTGTATGTCAGAAGACAAGAAGTTACTGCGGTCTCGTAGTCCAAGGTCTGTCTTTGCAAAATGACACTCAGGACACATTACACACACACACACAAAACACCAGCTGTCTAATTCTAACAGCAGGTATGCTGCTTTGAACTCAAAATCTAACAGATGTTTTGTATGACTAATAAAGTCTTGGACACTTGTCCGTTGACGGACGTTTACCTACACAAGAATTGCTAATTTAGTTGTCAGTATTCCGCTGTGTTTGTGTGCTAGAGCTGCAGGTACATTTGCTCAGCTATTTGCCCACTCTCTCCAGGAGTTTTATAGTTTGTTCAAATAATTTAATAATCGGAATAAATGTTATAGAATTTTTTTGTAGAACTTTGTATTAATTAACAAAGCATGCAAACAAAACTGTGTGCGATTAAGGGGAGATGGTGTGCGATTAAGGGGAGATGATGTAATGTGTCTAGCCCATGATGGGGACTCTGATATGAATAATGCTCTACTATCTGGAAATGTTGTTCTCTTTGTGTGAATATAGAAGTATATGTTTGTAGACAGGACATTATTCATAATCACACACCCCAGTATTAACCAGATGAGAATGGGTTCCATTATAAGTGTGGAACTTCTCAAGGATTCTTTCTCATATTATCCCAGGGAGTGTTTCTTCTTGCCGCCATTGTTCAGTGGAAATAAATAAATCTAATAAATGTCCAAATCCACGTCTTCTATGCTTATACAGGTAAGATGATTAAAACAACATTATTACAATATGTCATGTCTTTCGCGGGTGAGAAAACATTATAGTATGCTTACTAACAGTACTAAAATACTAAACATTAAAATCGTCTCTGATTACACTCTGCTGCTGTAGTTATGTTAGTTCAACATAATTCATTAAGACACACTCCACTACGTAAACTGTGTGTTGTTATCAAAACACAGAAAAATCCAATCACACCATATTTCTACCTGTCCAAAAAAAATACTGTAACCATGACATCATCTTTCAGACCCTTTGACTCCTGTAGTTGACTCCCTGATAACCGGGTTGCCAGATAGAGCTGTCCATTTATTAAACTTGAAAAGGGTGGTAATCCTATTCTATTTGTCATCTTTTACACTTGGGTTTTGTTAAATAATTAGCCTATAAAATGTACAGGTTTTGAAAATGCTAATTTAACAATCAAATTTTCAGACAATCAAATTCAAAATTACCGAAATGGGCAGAAAACTACCTAATCTGGCAACCTTGTCTCTGAACAAACGAGGTGCACAGATGTGAGCAAATAAATATGTTAACAGGCTTGTAGAAAAGTCAATCAAAATGTACGGACCGGACATTTTGATTGGATAAAGTTTTTTTTTGTCCTTTACCCTGCACAGACAATATAAATACATTTAAATACATTTGGACTATTTAACTTAATGTTTTTCACCCAAATCACCTACCCTGCCTTTATTATATTTATAAACTTGCTATTTATTTAATCCATGTTTTTATAATTTACATATTTGCATGTGCTCTAAAAAAAAAGTAGATGCTTTCATTTAATCGGAGTCTAGCTGTAACATATAAAGTAGATGTAAATCATAGCTACAAAAGCAATCAAACATAACATTTTCCTAATATGTTAACAACATAGCTTACATTTTGGATGTTAAAGTTGTCGCTTAAATAGACCAGAAATTACAGCAGGCAGGTTTTATTTTTAATGGCAACTAATAGAGTAATAGAGAATATCATTTTGATTTAGTCATTTTGCTTTTGATTCTTTGTTAAATGTCTGGTTTTGCAACAGACGGTGTGCTGGAGGTTATGTTTCTCTGACCTCCGGGGCCACACATCACTCCTCAGGTGACAAAATAACACGCAGACTCCAATTAGACCAGGTACAAATCGGACTGTTTGTAACTCTGTTGTGGAAATCTGTGAGCGGCGGGTTCCGGCAGGTCACCACCTGGGGGTGTGCATGTGCGTATGGTTCCCGTGTGTGCTTAGTTTGCTCTTCAGGGAGGAGATAGGCTGCACGCTCATCCGTTGCGAGTTGGATAGTTTTAATTGCAGCTCAGTGTTGCTACAGTGCTTTAGCTTTGCTAGCGGCCAGCAGTGAAACATGTTCTGCCATGTGCCTGATTAATCTTTCTATCTGAGCTTCTTAAACACATAACCTACAGGGAGTTGACTGCCATAATAATGTAGAAGGCCATACTAGGTTATATTAGATGTGTACTCAACTGCCACAAAAAGATATTTACTCATATTTTTTAAATAACTATATTTATGTATTGTTAATGTTTGCAGTTTTTTAATTTTTACTTTTCTTTATTTGACTGGGAAAGTAGTTAATGGATTACTTGAAATTATTTTTGAAAAATAGATCTCAATTTTATCCCTGCCATCACCTGTTCACATCAAAACAATATGGCCTGCCATAAAACAGAAAAAGTACCTGTGCCGTCCATTGGCTTCGACAGCAAGGCCAACGAACACAACAAAAAGAACGTCTTGTTGTTTTTTTTCCCGACATTGGAGCGGAACAGGAAACTCATAATATCAGATGATGCTAATATAGGATGCTATTTAAAAAAAAAAAAAGACAATCTTACTTAAGTTAAACACAAAACTTAAAAACAAAAACTATGAACATAATCAATATCTCACTCGATACATGAAATTAACTCCTGCTGCTGCTGAGCAGTGATGTGATGTGAATGTTGCTCTGCGTGCGTGCTGTGTCAAAACGACAATTGGGGCATTGCTGCTGTGGGCAAGAGACTTAACACCGGTAACCATCACAGCAAGCCTAGCACTGTAACTGTAATCAACGTCATAAAATTACATTTACAGCCCTTATGCAGAGCGACTTACATTTATCTCTTTTTATACAACTGAGCAATTGGCCTTACTAAGGGGGCCCAGCAGTAATCCTATGTGGTGCTGTGTGAATCCAGCACTCTAACCGTAGGATACCACATCCTACCAGCAGTTTTAGTAGTGTACATACACTGACACGTCCCTAATTTGGGGTCACAGGGATCTGCTGGAGCCTATCCCAGTTGTCTCTGTAAGGGCGAAAGACAGGTCACCAGTCCATCACAGGGCCACACTCACTTCTATAAGTGCTGCCCTCCGACTAGATCTTAAATCATATAAATACAATTATATTTATTATAAATCCCACTATAAAATTTACCCTAAAAATATTAATGAAACCAATTATATTTATTATAAATCCCACTATAAAATTTACCCTAAAATATTAATAAAACAATTATATTTATTAAAATAAAAAACAATAATAAATCCCACTATAAAATTTACCCTAAAATATTAATGAAACAATTATATTTATTATAAATTCCCACTATAAAAACAATTATATTTATTTATAAATCCCACTATAAAATTTACCCTAAAATATTAATAAAACAATTATATTTATTATAAATCCCACTATAAAATTTACCCTAAAATATTAATAAAACAATTATATTTATTATAAATCCCACTATAAAATTTACCCTAAAATATTAATAAAAACAATTATATTTATTATAAATCCCACTATAAAATATTACCCTAAAATATTAAATGAATAAAACAATTATATTTATTATAAAATCCCACTATAAAATTTACCCTAAAACCCTAAAATATTAATAAAAACAATTATATTTATTATAAATCCCACTATAAAATTTTCCCTTAAAATTGTAATTAAACAATTATATTTATTATAAATCCCACTATAAAATTTTCCCTTAAAATTGTAATTAAACAATTATATGTATTATAAATCCCACTATAAAAGTTACCCTAAAATATTCAATTGGGTAAAAAAAAAAAAAAACCCCATAATTTGGTCCTAAACTAATTAAATAGGCCCACAAATTAGTTTCAATGTTTGTTATTATAGCTTGAATTTTTTTTGCCTTTCTTGTTTACTAAATTATACTGTGGATTCATTTAAAAATCCACCATCCAGCTGAGTTTTCATAAATATTGCTGCCAAATTCAGACCTTCTGAAACGTCTTCAAGTCCCTAATGCATGTGAGTCACGGCGTAGACGCTGTTATTTCTGTTGAGAACAGACTTTAGAAAAGGTTTAGTATAGAGCAGGCATGCGTGTCAGTAAGCAGTTGACGGCAATAGCTGATAGCTGTAATAGCTGTATTATCCTCTACTCGATTTGAAGCTGGGAATGTTCATTCCCTCTCCTTTGGTTTTGCATAATTAAATTACTTTATCTTTTCATTTGCAAAATATTAAGAAGCTTAGTTTACATTGTAACAAATAATTACATTTTAAATAATATTTTAAATACAGGAATCTGGATTATACCTAATTTACACTGGACATTTTGTTGTTTGACAGTGTGCATCCTTTTTTTTGTAAAGATATTTTTGGGACATTTTGCCTTTATTAATAAGACATAGAGACGGGGGGGGGGGACTGGAAAAAACCTGAGCTGGAATCATACCCGGGTCGCCGGAATGCAACTGCGCATGTGGCTGCCGGTGCCCTTAACCCTCTACACCACGGCACGGGCCATCTGCATCATTATATTTTTCAATGTTTCCAAATGCCCTGTATAGACTTATTCATTTACACCACCACCTTAGATGCAAAACGTTCAGTTTTTTTTTTTAAGATGATCAGCTTTATGATTATTAAATTTACATCCCTAAACATGACTCTGAACGAAACAAACTGTGATTGGTCGCTTTGCATGTCAGTTAGATGGCATCTTGGCCTATAGAAACATCTAGTTAGCCTGAAGGTCTGGCTAAGTAAAACTAAATGTATTTAATGTTAATGAAACGTTGCTATCGTTTCCCCTTGTCCTATATCACAGGCTTAGATGTACAGTGCACACACACACAGCATGCTGGCTTATTGACTGAGCGCAACATCAATATGGCGTATCCAATGTAGTTGCTATGGAAACTAGTTTTAGACACATTGCCGCATAGTGGCAATACTCTGTAGTGATGAAGGAGCTGTCGAGGCTCGATTTGTCTGTTTTTTTTATATGTCCACAATCAACAAATTGTGGACGTATTAATTTAGTGGTGAATTTTAAGTTAAGGGTTGCAGGGAACCATTTTTAACTAGTTCAAATAGTTTCGCTAGACATTTACTTACATATATTATATTAACCTAGTTAAAAACAGCAGGTGATTATGGTTTACATGCATGTGTGTATGTGCAGAAGTGTGTGTGAGTTTGTTTATTTTAAATATATATATATATATATATATATATATATATATATATATATATATATATATATATATATATATACACACACACACACATATATATATATATATATATATATATATATATATATATATATATACACATATATACATATATATATATATATATATATCGTACGGGAAGTGGTGGCTCATGGTTAAGGTGGGTTCGATTCCCAGCTCCACCAAGCCACCACTGTTGAGCCCCTGAGCAAGGCCCTTAACCCCCAATTGCTCGGTTGTATAACAAGGGATATTGTAAGTCGCTCTGGATAAGGGCGTCTGCCAAATGCCGCAAATGTAAATGTAAATATATATATATGAGAGAGAGAGAGAGATAGGGATCTATAGAGAAAAGTTGTATATTTACCGCAGTTACATTGGTTTTATATTAGGTCATATATATACATATATATATATAAACCTAATATAAAACCAACGTAACTGTGTTAAGTATACATCTTTCTCTCTGTCTTTTTCTCTCTCTTTCTCTCTCTCTCTCTCTCTCTCTCTCTTTTCTTTCACTCTCTCTTTCTCTCTCTTTCTATCTCTAGCTTTCTCTATTTCTTTTGTGTTTCTTTGTGTCTTTCTTCCTTTGTCTCTCTCTCTGTCTCTCCCTTTCTCTCTCTATTCATTCTTCTCTCGCTCTCTTCCTCTTTCTCCTTATCTCTCTTTTTCTTTCTCTCTCTCTTTCTCTCTCTCTCTCACTGCACCGGTGTGCAGTTGCATGTCTGTATGTATGTGCATGTAGTATTTTGTCATTAAAAATGAATAATTTCTGAGAAATAACTAATCGAACTTGTTTCTCTCATGTTTTAGTGTTCAAATTAAACACAGCACTTCTAAAAGCCCTGGCAGCTCTCAGCAGAGAAATATTGCTGTGATTAATTATGTAACCAGCTGTTAATATTGCTGGAAACATCAATGATGACAAAATAATGAAAATGATAGATTGATAGAGAAGGAAAGTAAAGCTTGTTAACAGTATTATAGAAATCCTGTGTACATATAAAACATGTCTATAAGATTTAATAAAAATGCTCTTAGGTGCCACTTAATTGTGAATACGACTTGGATGATATTTTGGTGGAGTTAAATACAACGCTTAAAAAGTGTCTCTAAAAAGTGTTTCGAAACTGGGAATGTGAAGAAATTGTTATAAAAGTATATAGAAGTATAAAAAGTAAAAAAATAAAAGGTTACTAATGGCATTACATTTTGCAGTAACATGTAATCAAACAAATTACTGTTTCCCCTGTAACTACGCTGTTACCATTACTGACACCTAAATGTGGTGGTACTATAAGTGAGCTCACAGAAGTGTTTTTTTCTTTGGTGTATGTGGGGAGGGGTGTTGGGGGTGGGAGACACCCACATAACTGATGATAATAGCTGTGTGTGTGTTGAGGGTGGGAGACAACCACATAACTGATGATGATTGGCTTAGGTAGAGATTTCCATTATTTGCCAATTAATGGTAGGTAGTAGTGTGGATACTCACACACAAGCATGCACAGTCGCACACACCAATGACTGACATCACATACTACTACTACTAGTATGTACTGCATTTAAAAGTATGTTCTATATTGTGTAATTACAGGTAGAATTAATAAAATTCGGGTGCACTACAGGTGATGGCAGGTCTAACCATTTTAAAGGCACTTTTTTACACCGAACACTTTATATACTGTAAATATTTGCACAAACTTCTCTATGCACATACTAACAAGGCCTTATTTATCCATATACAATCTTATATATTTATTATTAATCACAGTTTCTACTATTTGCAGGTATATATCTGGTAGATGTTAAACAGCATTTCGTTGCTATGTACCTGTACTTTGCAATGGCAATAAAGTTATATCTATCTATGACAAGGATGTAATAGAATCTCTATGTCAGTGGCAAATAATTCTAATTTATTAAAGCACCTCACATCATTACATCCTGCCACAACATCAAATAGTGTAGATTAGTTTACAATGTTTTGTAATAATTTATTAACAATTGTTCTACTTAGTGTCTATTTCATTCATTTAATATTGTGGGAATCCAAGATTTTTTAGATTTTCTTTTTAGTTACTTTGGTTACTACCTGGTAGTTAGTTTTTATAATAATGTACCTCATTTACCATTTTTTTTAATCATTTTTGAAGTAAAATGCCCAACACTGTTTGCAAGGAATATAATGCTATATATATATATTATATATATATATATATATATATATATATATATATATATATATATATATATATATATATATATATATATCTATATATATATATCATATATATATATATATATATATATATATATATATATATATATATATATATATATATATATATATATATATATATATATGTATGTATATGTATGTATATGTATATATATATATATATATATATATATATATATATATATATATATATAGATATATATATATATATATATATATATATATATATATATATATATAGATATATATATATATTATACTATACACATATATATATATATATATATATATATATATATATATATATATATATATTTAAATTTACACACACAACTTATAAGTATTGCTAATATTATTATGAAAGGTAAATATAGGTGGATTTATTAATATATATATATAAATGGCAAAAATGTGTCACTTACTAAAACTAAACTAAAAATCTCTGCTTTAAAATATCAAGATTTTCCAGGTAAGCGTTGAAGTAAATCAGCTTTCCTTAGAAAGACAGACCACTGCTATGTCTCTGCATCAAAGCTATCGATGCAATCTGACAAAAAAATTTAATCTTCTAGGTAGGTTTGTATTTTAACAAAGTATTACTTTTATTTATTAACTGAGCTGTAAATAAACAGATATTTTGACATTGATGAGGTTTACAATAATGACTAATTGTCCTTTAAATTTTTGCCCCGTCATTTAAAAGTATTCTTTCCTTCACAGCAACTAAAGCCTTGTAGACCTTTAAACATTTTTACCCACTGCTTCTTAAAGCTCGCTCGTTTTTCTAGCTTGATTTACAAACCAAGCTGTTTGTACATCAGCGCCATACACACACTCCAGACTGAATAGCAGCTGACTGCTTGTTCGCCAGATAGTTCTCGTACAGCCTGGAGCTGTGCTTTGGGTCATTGTCCTGTTGTAGGAGAAAATTGGCTCCAGTCAAGTACAGTGTATGACACTGTTGCAAAATGACATGACAGCCTTCCTTGCTTATTTTTATCATGTTTTATCAAGTCTCTTACGCTAAAGGTGTTCTCACAAATGTTCTTCTTTTTGTCCAAATGAAACCATAAACTTATATCACTCTGACCCAAATCCTTTTTTTCTGTTTTTTTCTATGTCCAATTCCTTTAATCCTCGACTCATCTTTTCTTAGCTGTCCTTTGCATCTCCTCCTAAATTCCCAGCATCCTGCAATCACCTCTTGCCTGTTGATTTTGGCACTCTTGATGTTTTGTGACTAGCATTCACTTTTCGAAGCCTCAATTTTCGGGCCTGTAAGACGTCTACATCTACTCTGATGTACTTGTCCTCTCACTTGTGCACTAGAGGCCTCCCACTTCTCTTTCTTTCTACTGGTTATATCCAGTTTGTTTTGAGAGCAATACAAACTGTGGTCTGAAATCTTCCTTTTCTTGGCTATTTGTCACACGGACTAGCTTATTTTTTACATATGGATTAGACTCATGAGACGACAGGATTTTTTTGTAGTCAATTCGAGTCTATAATCAAAGCCAAATGCAGATGCTCCAGATAGTCCACCGGTCTAAAAAGATCCATTTGTATTGCTTATTTAATCTTTTAGCTGTTCTAGCGTAACGAAAAAGCTAGCATTTTAACATGATAAAAAAAGATTAGCTACACTCTTTTATCCAAGATTAGCTACAACATATAAAAGGTGTTATTCTGTACAGTATATGTAATATAAATTTTTGACATCCTTTAGAAAACAGCCTTGTCCTAGTATCCCTGAAAAAATGCCTGCACTTGCACATAAGTCTGCGGATGTAGTAAAATGTGGCTAAAACGATCCCTTAGCAACAGGGCTCCTCTGACGTCGCATCCGAGTGTCACTTGCATTCACTGTGTTAACATATGGAGGTTGCATTCTGTGTGTGTGTGTGTGTGTGTGTGTGTGTGTGAGAGAGAGAAAGAGAGAGAGAGAAGAGAGAGAGAGAGAGAGAGAGAGAGAGAGAGAAAGAGAGAGAGGGGTATGACATACCTGTGTGTGAGGTCACTTTGAGAACCTGTGCGATGTGTAGGGTTTCCATAGCAATCTATTTTTATCCTTGGCAAAGAAAAGAGGAGGAAAAAAAAAGAGAAAGCAGGGTGATAAAATTTGCAATCTTGCTGTCTTTTGCTAAACCAATAGCGTTGTGTTCAGCATTTCCATTAGCAGGAAGGACATTTTAGTGGTGTAGTCATTTTAGGTGAATATAATGTAGAAAATAGTGTATATTTATGTAATGTATATGTAGAAAATGTTTTTAGATGTCTGTGTAAAAAAAATGAATAAATGAAAGTACAGAGAATAAAATAAAGCAATAAAATACACTAATAATTTCAATTATTTAAAATATAGCATAGAAATTCATATGAAATTCATATATCTGATTATACACAGTACAACCTGTAGTGAAATGTTCTTTACAGCTATCTAGAAAAGGAATTTAAAAAAAGACTACAATAGAAATTAAATTATACAATATACAGAAAAAATAGCATCAAATAAAATAAAAATAAACTGTGTGTATCAAATATACAGAGTGAATTAATATAGAGAATGTGATTGTGCGTGTAGTGGGTTCTGGTGTGTGTGTGTGTGTGTGTGTGTGTGTGTGCACAACTTGCAGTTATGTAAAAATCGAAACATTCACTTTAACATCATGTAGCAGATGCCCTTATCCAAGCGAAGTACAATCTCATCAGTACTGGTACACTAGATTACAAAACCACCGACAAAAACAGATTTTAAAGTAGATCGCCTGATAATCGCCTGATAATTGGTTACATTGATATTTTTTCCGATATTTAAGGTTTTTTTCAATATCGGTTTTGTAATATTGGATCCATTGATGTATGGTGCCATCTTGTGGCAAGATAGCACAAGAATGCTATTGCATCCTGATTTAAAATTTGACAGCAACAGCGCATAATTTGCTGTAATTAATATACTTTAGTTATAAAAAATGCATTAAAAATGTGATTTATTTTAATAGTTTTAATTATTTTTGTTATTAATTAGTTACCGCTTTGTTTAACTGATCAAAGTTTAATTTAACAAAGACATTTTAATGACGGTGCACTTTATTTTTTAAAATGGATTTATTCTTTATTTTCTTTAGGGTTTTTTTTTATTGTGTCAGACGTAAATATTGGTTCTGCATACTTTTTTGTTTACACGAATATGAAAATTATCGTTTTTGTCTTTTTAATAAAATTGGGTGGATTTTAGGTAAATATTTAGAGTTTTTATGAAATCTAAATAGCCTGGCACAAAAAAGAAAAAAACAGGAATCTGCCATTATAAGTAGTATCGGTAGGTGACTGCCAGTCAAACAGCTTGTTACGTCTCTTATTTCAGCAGGGGAATTAGGTACTAAATGCAGAAGTCATTATGCTTGTGAAGTACACTCGCTGATGCTACCCTGCACGCCTCGGTTGACTGTCCTCACCCTTTCTCTTAAAGCCACTATTTAAGAGTTGTAAGATGTTAAACATGAAACCCAGCAGTACTAGCAGCACACAGCAGCAACCTGCAAAACTACAGCTAAATACATAAAAAGTTGCATTATGTCTTTGTATTTTACTTATTTCAAGGTCAGTATCAAAATGAAGTACAAAAGAATTCTGTAAAAAGAATTCTGGAGAAAAATGTCATTAAAGCATGACAGGCCAGGAATAAATTCAGAGTGGTTGCAGTGCCCGCTAATAGGGCTGCTTAGTAAAAAAACAAAAAAAACAACTTAGGTTATGCATTTCTACTTCAGTTTTCCGGAACCTCCTCTCTGTGCTTTGTCCTGGTACACTGCGGTAGGCTTCCCCCTCCAACTACGAGCTGTAAAGGTTACTCAGGGCTGAAAGCGGAGGGATCCACACATGCTGGAAATGATGCAGCACATGGAGGGATCAATGAGGAGCCACAGCGGGGAAGAGCTTCCACACGGAGGCGCAATTAAAAGAGAATTTTTAATGAGGTTATTTTTAGTATTCTGTGCTATTTGCAACCTGGGCATTTTTTCCTCAGTGTTGGAACGGTTTAAAAACCCACGCTCTTGTTCTCCCTCTCTCTATCTTTCTGTATGTCTCTCTCTCTCTCTCTCTCTCTCTCTTTTGGTCTATCTCTCTCTCTCTGTCTTTTTCTCTCTATCTCTTTCTCTCTCTCTCTCTTTCTCACCCCACTGAAGCAAACATGTTGAACTGTACTATTAATTAGCTCGCCTAACCTCACTACACACATCTTTTCATTTCAAATTGTGATCCCATGGAAACAGATGGCATTTTAACTTCTGTCCCGTTAACTTATTTTCCCGATTGAAAAAATCTTCTGTGTATCATCAGATGAAAGCACTCGTTTCTGACCCGACAGATTAACCCAATGCGCAAGATTCCAAGGTCAAAGACTGAGCGAAAAGGATGTTTTGATTTTCAGCATTATACTTTAAAGATTTCCCTTAGTAATGATGGTCAGTACTCCTCCCGCTATTCATTTGGAATCTTATTGCATGCTGCATTTCAACAAATTGCGTGCTTTGCTTTCTGTGGCTGAGGGTAATCTTGCTGTGACTCTGCCTAGTATTTGTTTTCAAAAGAAAAATGTGAATGTTAGAGGTCAAACACACAGTCCAACAAAATGAATTGTGTTTACTGAAGGAGAGACACATGCTGCAGAGTGTGTACCTTTTTACAGTGTTTAAGTCCAGAAAGAGTTTTATAAAGAAAAGTAACAAGAAAGCAATTACACACAAATAGACCTTTTTTATCACTAGGCGTTTCCCAAAAAATATTTCCACAACACTTGAACGAAGAGGCTTAGGTGTTCTTTTATTAACATTTTTGACAATAAAAGCCTTAGATTTAACACTTAATTCAAAAAAAATGATGGATTATGTGCTCTCTCTCTCTTTCTCTCTCTCTCTCTCTCTCTCTCTCTCTATATATATATATATGTGTATGTATGTATATATGTATGTGTGTATACACATCATTTGTCCTCACTTTTTATAGTACAGATAATGTATTTCAAGTATGCTTATAACATGTTTAGTGTTGCTGATCTTAAATAAAACTGCATTGAAAAAGCATGATGTAAGGCAGCCAGTACCTCTGCTGCATTGAAGGGTGCGAGCATGAGCACACAGGATTTTTCTCGTTCTGCTGTTGCTCCTTTTATCCAAATAGACAATGAATGCTGGCACCGCAATAAAACGTCTTTTTTTTTTTTTTTTGCCATTATATACTATATGGCCTAAAGTTTGTAGACATCTGGTTAAGGTGTTGGACTGCTTATTGGAAGATCAGGTTTCGATTCCCAGCACCACTAATTGCTCAGTTGTATAAAATATATAAATGTATATCGCTCTGGATAAGGGCGGTCTGCCAAATGCCATAAATGCAAATGCTAATTATTTTTTCACGAGAACTAAAAGATCCAAACACTGTTCTGGCAGAATCGTGTTCCTGTGCACAAACCCCCTAAGACATGAAGACATGGTGTGTTTGGTTGAAGTGGAGGGAGCCCTGAATCTTACTCAACCCCACTGAACATCTTCGGAATTAACTGTAACACTGACTACACCCCAGACCTCCTCATCCAACATTAGTGCATAACCTTTTTTTTTTTGTTTCTAAATAAGAAAATTTCCACAGTCACACTTTACATTCTAGTGACGAGCCTTTTCAGGAGTGCATTATTGTGACATAAATTATCATCATCAGGTGTTCCAATACTTTTGGCCATAAATTCTATGTATTTTACCTAACTGTAAAGAATAAGAAACATGGCCAGTTGTACATAGTTGTTATAAATAGTGAATTTAAGATATTCTGTTGAATTTATATATTTGTAAATCTGCAAGTCTCATTGCTTAAACTTTTAATTATATGAGGTACAGAAAATATTTGGAAAATAGACGTTTGCATTTATCCGTTTTTCTGATCAATTGGCTCAACATAGTAAAAGAATGCATGCAATTTATTCTGCTATTTTATGTCACTGTTCTGTCACATGTGGCTTAACCTATAGCAGCTTTTACAGTTTATTTAAATTATAATCAAAGTAATTTTCATTTAGTCAAAACCAAAGATAATCTCTATCGACAATAAAACTGAAACAGTATAGTGCAGTTTATTGTTGGAGGATTTACACCTACACATGCACAATCTGGTGGCCAGTCTTCACAGATTTCACATTCTTTAAGTAAAAATAGAGTGTGAAGTTTGAATTAGCAGAGTAACAGCACAGCTGTACCTACACTATTGCAATTTACATAACATAAAAGTAAACATATCAGTCAAAAAAGTACAAATTGTTGCTGCTTCTCCTGCAACTTTGTCCAGATCAGCAAGACTTTCTTTTGCTAAATTTGACTTTGATCAGCAAAACTTTGCAATTGTGATTTCCGGTGCCGCAAGTGGCAGCTTCTCCAGCAGCTCTGTGTGTGTCCGCCCCTTGTTTTTGTACTTTTTTTTGCATCTAATTGTTATTTATCTTATGGATATGGATGTTTACAAGCCGAAGCTCGTTTATTCAAGAAACCAACTACTTTCTCTGAAAAAGTCCCCTGCCTGTGTGGTTCTCCGTTTACCTGACGAGGTGAGAAACCAATATTGCGGCTGCAGAGCCGGCGCTAAGCTAAAGGCTAAGCAGCGAGCAAAGAAGTGGCAGTAATTATGGGAAATGTGAACTCACTACCGAACAGGATCGACGAACTGGCTGCGCTGGTAAAAAATGAAAAAACGTGTCTCACTTCTAGCATTCCGGATGCTAATGTGGAGCTACCCCGCTTCAGCACAGTCAGAGTGGACAGAGACACTAAAGCCTGCAGGAAGCAGAAAGGAGGAGGACTCGCCATTTATATGAACTCGATGTGGTGTAATCCTGGGCACGTGACCATAAAAATCCCTGCTGCAGGGACATTAAACTTCCGGCTGTAAGTTTGCATTCCTATTATTTGCCTAGAAAGTTTGGACACACCATTGTTCTCGTTGTTTACATTCCCCTATGTCCTGACGCGGAGATAGTGTGTGACGTCATCCATTCCGCTGTTGCGAGTGTACAAACAGCATCCTGAGGCACTTGTGTTAATTTCTGGAGAGTTTAATCTTGGACACAATACTACCTAATTTTCACCAGTATGTGGACTGTAACACCAGGAGAAATATGATTATTGATCTACTGTATGCCAATGTAAAGGACGCATACAGCACCACTCCGCTTCCTGCACTGGGGAACGCAGTCCACAACTTTATTCTGCTTCAGCCTCACTACAAAACAATTCATTCTGAAAATGGTCTCCTGTGAAATTGTCTCTCAGAATGTGTCCCTCCACCTGGAACAGGAAAGGGTCACTCGGTTGTTAAAAACATGCTGCATTATCCCAGTCCAAAAGAAACTATGCCCCGGACAACTGAATGACTTAAGGCCAGTCGCACTGACATCTCAATTAATAAAGGTTGCTGCAACACCACATGAGGCCACAGATCCGTCATGACCTCGACCCTCTTCAGTTTGCATCCCAGAAGAAGGGTGAGTGGAGGATGCCATTACCTACATGCTACACTTACTCCTCTCTCACCTGGACAGTGGCAGCGGGGCTGTGAGAATTACATTTCTGGATTTCTTTAGTGCTTTCAACACCATTCAGCCGCTGCTCCTCAGAGATAAACTGAAAAATAGATAGGAACAGACTCACACCTGGTGTCATGGATCACAGACTACCTGAAGTAGGACTACCACGTGCAAAACTACGCAGATGACACTGATATCATGGGCTGTATCGGGAGGGGACAGGAGGACTACAGAAAAATGATCCAGGACTTCGTTACATGGTGTGAATTTAACACCTTTTTTTCACCAGGGAGATGGCGGTAGACTTCATAAGGCCCAGGCCTCAACCACAACCTGTGATCATCAACAGGGACTGTGTGGACTTTGGTATAACCTACAAATACCTGGGAGTGCAGGTGTATGTTGTAAATTTCCCTTTGGGATAAATAAAGTCTGTCTGTCTTTCTGTCTGTCTTTTCATATGCCTGTCTGTCTGTCTGTCTGTCTATCTATCTACCTACCTACCTACCTACAGTGCCTTGAAAAAGTATTCATACCTCTTGAACTTTATCACATTCTGTCACCTTACAAGCACAAACTTAAATGTTTTGTGAAGTTGAATGAAAATGATGCATGATTTTCAAAATTTTAAGCAAATAAAAATCTGAAAAGTGTGGTGTGCATTTGTATTCAGCTCTCCTGCGTCAATACTTTGTAGAGCCACCTTTCGCTGCAATTACAGCTGAAAGTCTTTTGGGGTATGTCTCTACCAGCTTTGCACATATGGAAACTGAAATCTTTGCTCATTCTTCTTTGCAAAATAGCTCAAGCTCAGCCAGATTAAATAGGTAGCGTCCGTGAACAGCAATTTCCAAGTCTTGCCACAGATGCTCAATGTGATTTCGGTCTGGACTTTGACTGGGCCATTTTAACACATGAATATTGTTTAATCCAAACCATTCCATTGTTGCTCTGGCTGTATGTTTAGGGTCATTGTATTGCCGGAAGGTGAAGCTCCTTCCCAGTCTCAAGTCTTTTGCAGCCTTTAACAGGTTTTCTTCCAGGATTTCCCTGTATTTAGCTTCATCCATCTTCCCATTAACTCTGACCAGCTCTTCTGATCCTGCTGAAGAAAAGCATTCCCACAGCATGATGCTGCTACCGCTACTGTTTTACAGTGGGGATGGTGTGTTCAGGGTGTTGAGCATTTTCCGTCACACATAGTGCTTTGCATTTAGGCCAAAAAGTTCAACTTTGGTCTCATCTGACCAGAGCACGTTGGTTTGCTGTGTCTCCTACATGGCTTGCGGGAAACAGGACTTCCTGCCTTTCTTTCAACAATGGTTTTCCCTTGAGTCCACTGAAGGATCTGGTGGACTAACTTGTAAAATGAGCACAAAAGCAGACCCCACTGGTTGTTAGTGTGTAATTTAAAATGTGAGCACCCTGGATACGCAAAGGAGCCAGTGCAACATCCGCATAGCTTGTGAATGTACAAGGTGACAAAGGGAGGCCAAAAGAAAAAACTTACCAGAGCGTACCAGAATGCTTTGCCCCCGATTCTATTGTGACAAACCAGTCCTTGGATCTGATTTGTGAAGCGATCTGCTTGAGAGTCAGCATTTTAAACTAGAGCTGTCTGATAGCCTAATTTAATCAGCGTAGATCTAGAATGGGATGCAACTTCCCATCCTTCTTGGGAATCATGAAGTATCCCCTGTAAAAGCCAGACTGCACTTGGTGAGCGGGGACTTTCTTTATGAAATCTTTTCAAAAATAGTCTATATGTCCTGTTCCACGACCAGAGCCCGTTCGAGGGCCAGTGAATCTCGGGAAATGAGAACTAAAATGGATTCTGTAGCTGCCCTGAACTGTGTGCAGGACCCACTGTAAAACATTCCAACAGCTTCATAATTCCCTCTATTATATGCAGAAACAAAGATCTGCTGCACTGAGGCAGTGTTCTGACATCTTATTTGAATAATAGGCAACATAGGGAGGTAGTAGCGTACCGTGTTGGACTGCTAACTGAAAAATTATGGGTTAGATTCCCACCATGACTAAGTTACAACTGCTAAGCCCCTGAGCAAAATCCTTAACCTACAATTGCTCTGTTGTATAAATAAATAGTAGCACAGTGGTTAAGGTGTTGGACTGCTAATTGGAAGATCCGGGTTTGATTCCCAGAACCACCAAGTTGCCTCTGATGGGCCCCTGAACAAGGCCCTTAACCACAATTGCTCAGTTGTATAAAAGAAAGAGATAAATGTATGCCCCCCTTTATAAGGGTGTCTGCCAAATTCCGTGAATTTATGTAGTGTGAATAAAATAAATGTATGTCATCTGGGTAAAAGCATTTGCCAAAAGATGTCTGCCAACACGGCTCATTTGATGGGACAAATCAGGCTGTTCTTAAGCTATCTGTCCTTTAAAACGATCTGAATAGCATTAGCGTTACACCTTGTATTTTAGTTTCAATTAAATTTATTTGATCTGTGTTGTGTACAGATACCAATCTCCCGCACCAGAGTTATACTTATACTCATACTTACTCAAATGAATCACAGTAACTAAACAATCACACCAGAGTCTGTTTTAATGGAACCAAACCCGACAAATGTAAACACACCCTAGGAGGGTGTTTGACCAACAGGTAAAGCACCCAATTACAGTTTGATTTGTTCAGTGTCATGTTCAGGGGTGTGAAAACAGTGTAAAGTTGATGTCTGTACAAAAACTGACTGGCATGTCAACACAGATCATGCATTTAAGAAAGCTTCAATGATCCCCATGAGCCTTAAAAATACAACGCGTTTCCCCAAAAAATTCGAACATCCTAAATTAATTTAACTTTTCTGTGCCATGTGCCATCGTTTTGTGGGTATGATGTCTGAGGATAAGATTTCTGAAGGATAAATTTAGACCACTGAATATACAGTCTATAATATCTAACGATGTATTCATACAATTCAACTCCATTTGCTGCCACGTTTAAACCCCCTTTGCCTATTTATCCCCAAGAAAATGCTGTTTAATTGCCCATTGTTGCTTAAAATACCTGTTTTTAACACCTCCAGTGCCTGCTGTGGACATTTCATCTTGAAACTGGCTTAATAAGACCCTTTCAGACAGGACTCACGTCTGTGACACCATGCTAGCATGACTTCAATAATGTTCTTAATTGTAGCTTGCCAGTGTTCAGTGTTAGCAGAGGTCTGGCTTGCATGAAAAGAGTTGCAAAAAAAACCTGATTTAAAAGTGTGGTGTGTGGGAAGAAATCTTTCCCTAATGCACTTGTGTTGTTTGAAAGGTGACATGGCTGAAAATACAGCATCTCTGATGTGTTGATGAGGCATTATCAGTTTAGACGTCATGTGTCCTTGCAGAGACTGCCTGTGTTTCTTGTACTGTTCTGTAGGCTGGGGTTTATTTCATCAACGTTGCTAATATCTGCTGTTTTCTAGTTTATGGTTATAAGATCTTTGCACTATAAAAACACATATGTAGAGTTGTTTGCCAAACGATTGTTGATGCAATTAGAGGTAAGGGGCCATGCTCAGGGACCCAGCAGTGGGAACTTGGTGGTGCTGGAAATGGAACCCATATCTTCAGATTAGCAGGCCAACACCTTAACCACTGCAGTACCACTTTATGCACATGATTATTATTAGAGAAGGGAAAATGAGATGTAATTTATGTCAGATGATTAAATAAAATAATGGTAAGTTTGACAAGACGTCATATTTCTATTTTGCATTAGTCTAATTTTTTCTATAATATTATTGATATGCATTTTGCTTTTGGTTTAAGGTCAAAAGCAGGGTTTAGTCAAGTGTTTAATGACCAGAGTAGTCAGAGACAGAGCAGTTCAAGAGCAGTTCCACTTCTGTTTCTAATAACATAAAATGTTATTTTAGAGGTATAAACCAATATTATTTTACTAACTTTTAAAAAGACGTTATGATTCAGAAGTGAATCATAACTTTATTCATTTCAGTGTTGCTATCACAGTAAATTTTCATAGTATATATATAGTTTCATAGTATGTATATATGTAGCACAGCATGTCTTAGTAATTACACAATATCACATGAGCAAGAGTACTGTGATATGATTTAGTCTTAGGTGATCACAGCTGTGCTGATACTACAGCAGTAGGATTGCAGGTGTTTTATTGCTTTTTGGAACAGTTCTGTAAATCTCTCTTCATAATATAATCATGCTTATTTTTGGTCCATCAACAAAGATCCCCCAGCTGGATAATCCGAAGAATATGTAGTTGACTGCTCCTGTAGTTTGTATTTTGTGGGGTGATCACAGACATCCAGAGTGATCCAATAAAATGTTTCAGTAATTTTATATGAAATATCACCCCCCTAGTTTTTAATTAAGCTGATATAACTGTTTTATAATGTAGTATTATAATTAGTAATGAAAAAGTAACATACCGTGTACAGCTAAAAGTTTGTTGACACCTAACCCACAAAATCGTGCCATCTTCAAAATGTTTCCACAAAGTTGTATACACGTCTTTGTCTAGAATCTTTCTTTATATGATAAATTTCAAAACGTAAGACCAAACACAGCATAAGAAGGCTGCAATGTACAACACCCATGTACAACTCGAATGTTCTGCAGACAGCCCTGACCTCAACCCCACTGAACAACTTTAGGATGAACTGGAACACCGACTGCACCCGCCCATACATTAACACCAGGAACTAAATAATACTATCGTGGCCTAAATAAAAAGTACGAGTAAGACTATGCTTGAAATATGCATAATAAACAAACATTATGTATAAAAATGATAGTTTTTGTTAAAAATCTTCCAGAAATTCTAGTTCCATGTGATGTAGCAATAACTCAATTAATTATCATGTATTTGTAAAAATACATTTGAATATGTATTTTTGAATACTGTGACTGGTTTTTACATTAGTTATACGTGCAATTGCTGCATTTAGTCTGTTTTATTTGATCTAATTACTAAAAAACATAAATTTAGTTAGTAAAATTGTGATTTGATGAGAATTATGTATGATTAATTTATGTATATATGTTAATATTTATGTAAATGGTTTCTAAACCTGATTGTTGCTTTTTCATTGTATAGTCAAACTAGATAAAAGAAATTTTTATTTAACTTAAGCTTTAAATAATTTCAACAGATTTTGTTTCTTTCTAGAAATAAAAAACTAAAAATAAATCTGCTAACTAAGAAACCCAAGCTTCGAACATTAAACTAGCTGGAAATGGGACTAAACATCTGTTATTTGATTCATTACAGTCTTAAAAATACCAGCAAGATGTGATCATATTCTAGGTATTTTGATAAGATGTAATTTTATTTTGCAGTGTGACTACAGGTAAGGATTGGACAGCTGTCTGTTAAACATAAATAGCAAGGTGGTGAGCACTTTCAGAAAGCGTCTGCCGCTTATATAATCTCCCTATGAAGCTTTTCAGTCACCCAGCATCAGTAAAGCGCTGTTTGTTCAGCGTTTGAAGGCACCAGCGTGTTAAAATTGCAGACCGCAACCACATTACCATCAGTTTCCTTCCATTTTTCTAGCAGTTTTTCCCTCTGGGCCACTTTGTTTGCTGGCTGCCATTTGCAGCCTCACGTAACCTTTTGATTCTGCTGTTGTGATGATATTGATAAGCCTGTTTATGTCAAGCAAAGGGGGGGATTTTACTGCTAAATGTCACTCACAGTCACCTGCAGTTTTGAGTTTCAACACAGAGGTTCGTTTTATTCCTGTATTTAACATTTGGCTTGTGGTGTTCCTTGTTCAAATCCCTGCCATATTAAGGGTTTTGTAAGCGTGTGTAAAGTCCAGAGTAGTGACTTTTGGCAGACAGATGTTTAAATAAACCCTCCAATTGCTAAAACAACGTATGGGACCCAGCACATGATATTACTGTACTAGGGACTGCCCTCCCCTGATTCATGACAAGGAGGCTGATTGTGTAGCCGAGTAGAGAGTGTTTGTTATTTTATTTTATTTTTTACTGGTTGTTGCTGCAAAATTTTTTTTTGCCTTAGTTTTGTTCCTTTTTGTAGAATTTATACAAAATTAAAGGTACAGGATTCTTATTTAAATCTTATGCCTGTAAAGGCAAATATCTAATTACATTTTATGGCCTATTGTTTGATTAGAAATCTAGTTATGGCAATTTTTTCATTGTAGCTATCAGAGGAAAAAACAAACAAACAGCAGAACAAGTATAAACCTCTGTGCCTCATGTGTGCCCTCTTCAGTGTGGCACAGGTACTGGCCTTACTCAGCTTTTGTCAGTGCAGTACAATCCTATACAAAATACATTATCTAAACTATGGAAAACGAGGACATATAATAATAGTGTCTACGAGCATTATACTGGTGACATACAGAGATACAGCAACAGATACAAATTAGAGGCAAGACTTAAATCAGGAAATAAGCAAGTTTCGAAGTATGATTGTAAATTGATATAAGTATCAATTAAACTTGCATTATCTACTTTTATTTTTTTATTAGTCCATGTAGGGTTGAAAAATTCTGGAATTTTTTTAGGCTGGAAACCTACTATGTAAATTATTAGGAGGATATAAGATTATACGGCAATTAATGAAGAATTTGGTTAAAACAGATTCAATACAATTTCAGTTAAATTTCTAGTCTGCAAATTCCCAATAACATGCGCACAGCACTGCAGTACTAATGAGGCCACACCTTCACCTGCATCTGCAACATTCCTGCCTATATTTGTTTGTATATACAGTTATATAAATTTCTATAAATTCCTGTTAAGTTATAAAATTCCCAAGATGAAATGTCTTTGTAAAGTTTTAAGGAATTTACGGAATTTTTTTTCACCTCTGTCTGTCTTATTGGTAGCACATTAATGGTGTTTTTGTAAGAAAATGAACATCAAAAATGGCTTGCACTTACAGGCAGCTAGGGCTTTACATAAGCGTAAGTGTGTAAACTGTGCTCTGAGTCAGTTTGAGACTGTGCACGACCCAGTGTTAGCAACAGAACTAGACTGCTCACTTTTTTTAAACGTAGACACAGGGTGTTGTGCTATTTTTGGAGGTAGAAATAAAATGTTAATGATTTTTTAAGAGGTCTGGTGTTGTGCAGTACCAGGCTTGGAAATGGCATTGATATTAGTTTGTTCTGTTTATAGTTACATGTCCAAATATGTTTGCTTTTTTTTTCTTTAGGATTGACAGGAGATCCGGCTGACCTAGAAAAGAGGAGAGAAGTCTTCGGTCGAAACATTATACCTCCAAAGAAGCCAAAAACCTTCTTACAGTTAGTGTGGGAAGCGCTACAAGATGTGACTCTCATCATCCTTGAAGTTGCAGCCTTGATTAGCTTGGGCCTCTCGTTTTATCAGCCGCCTGGAGAGGGTAGCGAAGGTAAGTACCAGCGTCCGACATACTAGTTATATTAGTATATCTTTTGTGAAAGTGGTTTAATATTAATGGCTTTTTATTAAAAATGCATGTGTTTTTACTTGCTTCGGGTAATTAAGCTATTTTTTTATAATATTTTTTGACTTAGCAGTGCATTAATAGTCTCTTAATAGGTTTTATGTCAGATGGGCAAATGAACATAAGAAAAAAATTGAAACGATACAAAAAGTATTAGGCTGTGCCCTGATAAATCATTGTCAAACAAGGCAGCTCACAGTAGAGACACTGTAAATCCATATGTTTCTGGACATCTTACCAGCACACCAATAAGTTTGTCTTTCCAAAACAGTTGCCACATAACATGAAAATACACAACACAGTTTGGAATGCCTCTTTATGCTGTAGCATTAATATTTTTCTTGAACTAAGAGGTGCAAACACTGTTCCAGCGTGGAAGAGTTAAGTGTGTTCTGTACAGAACCCTGACCTCAATCCCGCTGAAAACCTCTGGATTTAATTTAACTGCCCCTGTAAGACCTCCTCACCCAACATTACTGTCTGATCTCATTGATCATTTTTTGGCTGAACGAGCGACTTCTCACAGCCTCACCAATCTTTCTAGTGGAAAGCATTTGCAGATGTTTAAAGGTTATTTTAGGAGTGGAGTAAACATATATGATAAGGTGAGTTAAACACACTGTTCGTTCTAAGAAATAAATACAATACTCACTATTAGATTGATGACATTTCACTTCCTTCAAAATGAACTTGACAGACAATCCTAAGAATCCTACAACATTCCTTTAACTCTTTTTTTCAATAGTCTAATAAATGGAATATGCGCCACTGATGTGATGTCTCTACTCACAGTGGCGCTTTATGGCTCAATGTTTATGTTTGATGCTTTTATGTTAGATTAAAAACAAAGGACGCCGGTGTGTTGGTGAAAAGAGTTAAGCTAACTTAATGATAAAGAATGTAGACCCCTCCATCACATCCTTTACCTGTTTCGAGTGTCTCAATAGTGAATGTGAGGCGTTAAAAGGAATATTGCCACTGCACCAAGACTCAATAAGCAGTTTCTTTGACGAAACATTTCCGCTGGAGCACTCATTAACTAGCATGACTTTGCATCCTTGTCCTTTTCTCACATGAGACGCTGCAGCAAGGGAATCCAGTGAAAACAATAGTTTCCAAGGAGCATGAGTTAATGAAACATGCGCTCGAAAAATAATCTTTGAGCCAAGGCTATGCATCAGACACAAAAGACATAAACTATGCTTTACCATTAAAGTTAGTGTGTAAAAATATGTAGCGTCAAATATATCCATTTTATGGACGATAATTTAATTGCAGCAGGATAGGAAACAGCAGAGAAGTTTGAGAAGTTTACTTTTGCTGATAAGTAATATTGTGTAAGTTCTGTAAATGTATAGTATGGATAAAATAAAGGGGGGAAATCCATTAATATGCAAAGGATTGCGCCTATTTGCAGCATACATAATACTTTTTGTTTTATAGGTGGCAGATATGCCTTTATAGTCATCTCATAAAAGTCTTTTTTTACTCGCTGGTTATTATTCTTCTCTTAACTTATCTCTGAAAACTTTTAGAATCAATGGAGCACTTTTTCAATACATCTTGAGAATTAATTAAAAATTTTGCATTTTGTAACTTTAGAGTTATTTCATATGGACAAAAGGTTGTTAAGGTGGAATAGGACTAGAATGAGTGAATATTCTATTTACTAAAACCAAACAGCAAGAGGCCCATAAGAGTCATAAAGACAAGATTGGTGTAAAATATCTTAAGTGTCTTGCACAGAACCCCGGCCTTAACCCCACCAAACACTTTTGGGATGAACTGAAACTAAAATTTTAACTAAAATGATTGCCTAATATACTCACTAATAATATTGTGGTAGAATCAAATCCCCACAGCCTTTTTCAGAACCTTTTTTTGTAAAACTGTATCTGAAATGGAAGTCTTATAAAAATACTTAAGAAGGGTAATATGGATGTTATAGACTGGTGTCCCAATATTTTTGTCTATATAATGTAGTTTAGGTTCACGATCACCAATAGGCCAGAATGTTCCAAAATGCCGTACAGTATTTCTATATGAACTGGCCAAGGTAAGCTAAATTTCTCTGTTTATGCTAAAGTAATGAATTCACAATTCAGGTTGAATGAATAACACACTTTTAACTCATAAACCCTTTAAACAACTTAAAACAGGGGTGATAATTTTCATAGTTCTTGATCTATTTTAGGCTGGTCTGCTTTCATTTTTAATAAAAGTGTCAAAGTGACTTACTGCTGCACAACACGTTTTTGGCCACTAGCACAGCGGTGTAAGACATGGCCATATAAGTAATTCTAACACTTTTACACAATATAACAATATTAATCCTTTATTTTTATTGTTAATGTGTCCATGCCGTACAGTTTATATTTTTAGCTGTCCTTCAGGCCATTTTTAATATCCACATGGTAAAAACACTTACGTAGGTCATTTCTTCTGTATGTACTATGCAATTTTTAATCTTTTAATACGGTTTAGAATAAAAATGTTTCCTTTACTGGAAATGATGCACACATCTTCTCCTTTAATAGGACTAATAGACACAACAGGACATGCCTTCCTTAACTGGGACTAACACAATCTTTAGTAAAATTACCAGGGACTGAGGCCAAACCTCTTGCTCTGCCATGGACAGACATGAAGGCCATGCCTCCTGCACTTTGACTGTCTAGAGCAAAGTGAGCATGAGGAGCACAGGAGGCATACCCAAACCAGTACAATTACCACTTGTTTAGTGGGACTTAGAAATAAAGGAAACACACCTCTCTCACTGGGACTTGAAGGCACAGAAGAGACACAACCTCCACTGGGACCAACAGATTACTCCAATTGTGTAATCCTGCCTTGTGATGCTGCATACGTATCAGTTCATATAGATGCAGCTAACTATCTCAATATGTCTTTGAGGAAGCACATGTTAGTCCCCCCTTTCCTGATTGGTAGCTTTTGGGTGTCTGAAGGGGGACTGGCTACCAGGTGAGATTCGGCAGGTGACCAAATTAAGGAAGAGAAGTGGAGAGGAAAAAACAGCACTGATTACATTGGTTGTCAAACACATAAACACTAATACACTTAAGTTAAAAAATATATATTTTTTTACTCCAGTATTTAACTAACAGTTAAAATGTAGTAGTGCTACCCAGTTTAAATGACCTTTGACAACAATCGCACCACCGGTAAATGTGCAGTAAACACAGATGAAGTTTATTCTGCATCATTAGAGGAAGAGCACATTGCTCTGTAGTGCTTGTCATTTCTGTGGTGTGTTTTATATGAGTGTGTAAAGCAGCTAATGCATAGATCTGAGACATTTAGCAACTGTGTGTATGAATTTTACTAGTTTTACCTATTCGTTATTACCTTGTAAAAATTTTAATATAAAAAGACACAAAATGCTATTAGCTAAAATGTTTTACAATATCGACGTATTTGCAGACCTATCTGCGTAGTCTTCGGTGTACATTCTGACCCTGACCAAGGTAAAGCAACTATACTAAGGTTAATGTAAAAATAGCAAAAATACTTTACAATTTAACTATATATTTAGTAATTCTACATATTAGGGGTGTGACGAGACACTTAAAAAAATCCTTAGTGGTTAAAACTTGGAAAAATAGTATTTTCTTTAACTGAAAAACACAAAATGTAAATGCACAAAATGCATGCTGAAAAATTAGCTTGTACTTGTCATGATATTAAACTTCTATTTTAATGAATTATATGCGGTAATTAATCATATCAACACTGTGCAAAATGTTTTGCCACAAATTTTTTTTTTGCCACGTTCGTTCCGATTTTGTGACTATATCCGTTTTTTTAATGACCTGCTTACATTATTTTTTAAAACTGACCATATCCGATATCTGCACTTCCACTATACATGGCAAAACAACTCAATGTAGATGTAGATGTAGACCAGGAAAAAAATAAAAAATAAATGCAATGGATGAAAAAAAAAAAGATTATTGAATTTATTGCTTTTGAATCATATTTAAACGTCGGCAAAACAACGATTTTTTTAGGCGGAAAACCCCTGAGAGAGAAAGAGAGTCTGTTGTGTGTGTGTGTGTGTGTGTGTGTGTGTGTGTGTGTGTGTGTGTGTGTGTGTGCAGCTTGTACGCAAGCGGTACAGGAAAAAAAAGGTTTAATCGTAAACTGTAAAACTGTCTCTGCCTCTGATCTGAGTTTCGACTATTAATTACAGTGAAAAAAAATAAGAAATATCAAAATACACAGTTGTTGTAAGTTATTATATACCGCTGTTGGTGTCCACCTCAGTTGACGTCATGTTCCATCCTCGCTTATTCAGTCAAGCCTCATCTTCTGCCGTTACATTCTCGTGAGACCCCTATTACATGTGTAACATTAAACATTTCCTTAAATCAGCATAAGCATTCAAGATTTCAATCTAATTTCATCCTGGGTTTTGTTTTTTTGCCTGATGCAGGCCATAATTTGACCTTTCTGTCACAAGGTGTCTTTCACCTCATCACCAACTATGTCTTCTGCCAGGGCTGTTAAATGAAATAGAGGCTTCTTAATATATTGTTCATTGTTTAATAGCTTGGTGCAATCTTAAACTTATAATCTACTGTAAGTATTTAAACAAGTAATTATCCAATGGAGGCTCTTGACTGTTTGCTTTGTTAAATTCAGGTGGTGACTTATTGTCTTCATTGACTTTATCTTATTAAGTAGCATTGTAATTGCATAAAAATACATTTTAGCATTCATAAATTTGTATCTGTACCCCACTTCAAGTAGTTTGTTGATTTTTATAGACATTATATCTCTTATTTGGATACACACCTTGATCAAATGACATAAGAGGAACCTTATAAAAGTATTAGTATTGTTTATAGTAATTGTAGTATAATTTTAAGTTTTTATTTTAGAATAAAAAGTTTATTTATATATATATAGCTATATATATAGATATATATATTCCCTTTGGCCAGGGAAATCTCTGTGTGCTTTGGAATACTAAAGAAAGGGTCTTTGGTTGCTGTCCATGGTGCTGAAGTCTGGACAGTGGGTGTTGGTGCTATAACAAGGACGCAGTCACTTAAGGGTTTTGTAAATTTGCAGAAATGAACGCAAAATCAAGGGAAAGGAAACTCTATAATATTTAAAGGAGTTTGCATATTTCGCACAGATTTGGTGTAAAGCTGTACATGTTAAACATAAGTCTAAAGTCATAGGTTAAATAGGAAGTAATTAGAAATGTGTCTTTATTTATAGAAGTTTAAAAAAAGTTTTTATCATCTGCCTGCTTTTTTGCTATTTGCCCCTAGACACCCCCTTACCAACATTTTTTTTTAATTTAGAATTTTTAGTCTATTAATTAAAATCTGAAAATCAGGCAAATATTTAATCTTAGTGATGCTGTTGAAATTATTTTGTCATTTCTGGTAATGATAAGCTGGAGTAAAAATAGGAGTTTTTGCAATTCAGTCACATGCCTTACTGTTCATATAAACAACCTGTTCAATTGACAGTAAATAAATGTAAACTTTCTGTTGTCTTCAAGCCCAACCCATTTACTTATTTAAAATTTTTATGAAATAAATAGTTAAAAAATATTTGATGCTTTATATACAGTAAAGTCAGAAGGACAGCAGTTGAATGATTAACAGTACAAGGGCTTTTAATAAAAAATTGATATTAAAAGTGGAATTAGTACTGTAGCATGCTAGTCATGTGCTTATATGTCACGAAACATTCACTACCTTCATTCTACACACTGTGCTGACTGTTAGACTGCTAATTGGGTTTATTTATGCAGTGTATGTTCTGTATATATAGCAGTGATATTCATGTGTTTCTGTCAGTGGTATAAGGTGTATAAATAAATGTGTGATCTTTTTTCATCCCGCACATTTATGTGGGTAAAATTTTTCCACTCACATTTTTGTAGCATGTGGCGCTGTAAATGCTGGGGCAGAAGATGAAGGAGAGTCAGAGGCCGGCTGGATTGAAGGGGCTGCCATTTTGCTCTCGGTGGTGTGTGTGGTGCTCGTCACCGCCTTTAATGATTGGAGTAAGGAGAAGCAGTTCCGTGGCTTGCAGAGCCGTATCGAGCAGGAGCAGAAGTTCCAGGTGGTGCGAGGAAGTCAAGTGATCCAACTTCCTGTAGCAGACCTTGTGGTGGGAGACATCGCACAAATCAAATATGGTATATACACGTTTAGCCAACGTTATCAAAAATTAAGATATTAATGTGGTATTATGGATGGCCCACTGAGCTTAAGCCTAATTCTGTGATTTTAAGGCAAATAATAAAGCAGAAGTTATCTGGCTTCCATGCTACCCTAATTAACTACCATTTATTAGTCTAGGAGAAAGTTGTCCCACTAATATAAATGTAATATTAGCAAAAAATTAAAATGTTAATTAAGAGGGATGTTATATATATGTTGTATATATTCTACTATTAAATTTATTGCTTATGTGGATGAGAGTTAGTCAGTTATTTTCAGAACCCACAACAATTTTCTAGACACAGGACGCCTAGCTTTAAGCTAAATTATGTGTTTGTGCTTACCAAACGCCCGATTAAGTAGGAATTATCTATCACTAAGCATATTATCACTAGAGTGACTACGTATTTGGGACTCTTAGGATTACGCCACTAACTTAATGCAAACCAACATTTTTTTCGTTCGGCAGAACCTTGCAAAAATAAAAGAGATATATTGGAGGACAAGGAATTGCGAAACGTGTGTCATTCAATTTAAAGTGCATAGAGTAGAATAGTAAGAGCTGGTGCAATTGCGAATTATTGTTTGATTTATTTTAGCGGGACAATTTAGTGGTTAGTTAACTTCGAGCTCAGTCATTCATACCCATAAAAGCTGTTTCAAGACTTTAAAATGATAAAAGTGCTTCCAGTTTGTGTGCCTTATGCATTCAGCCAGTTGGCATGAAGTCCATTGCTATGACTCTGGATTACTTAAATATTCATTGAAGAATGGGTTTGAACAATTTTTATAGGTGGTTACAGATTCTGCTGTTAGGATTAACATTTCTTTACTCACTTAGGGATATCCAACTGTGGAATCTATCTCTGCCAACTAGCGATTAAGCAGAATTTATGTGTTCTGTATTGTCTAGTATTAGTTCCTGGGAATAGTAATGGTCCACGGATCATGTTATATGAATGGAGATACTAGTCTCACCAATTATAATATATCTTTTCCAAGGTGACCTCCTTCCAACGGATGGAGTTTTGATACAAGGCAACGATCTGAAAATTGATGAAAGCTCTCTTACGGGGGAATCTGACCATGTGCGAAAGTCTGCTGACAAAGATCCCATGCTCCTCTCTGGTAAGAAGTATAAGTGAAATGTTCTATGACAAAATATGATGCACCATACTGCATACAACTGCATGACAACTTTTACATTTTTCACAGACTTTTTCTTTACACTCAGTGGCAGGCGGTGCATTTGGTACCTGGGCCTTCAGTGGGGACTTACCCGACTGATACACCTCTTAATACCACCACTATCATGTCGCAATTATAGAAACCATCAATACCATACAGAAACACAATATAAACATATTGAGGGTAAATAACATTTTATATTAAAGCAAGAAATCCCGTTCAGAGAACTCCAAATCTCTACGCTACAACCAACTGTGCCACATACATCATCTGGAGCAGTTCAAAATCAGTATTTATCTAATAACATGACAAAAACATAAACAATTAAAATAAAATAAGCAAGCGTCCTCCTCCGTTAGCCATTGTGGGTGTAAAAATTCTAATTTACTTTTACAGACGCATTTTTCTGATGGAGCTTGGCTGTAACAGTTTTACTCTGATCAACCAATTAAAGGACAAAAAAATTCTGACGTCATTGCGGGCCAGCTAGCTAAGAGGCGAATTTAAAATTTTGAGACCAGTTATAGCAATCTGTCACTCCTAAGTTTAAGTTACATGGCCCAGCACTACCGATTCACTACTGATTAGTTTAAAATGGCAGCAGGAAGAAACTGAAGTCTGAAATCTTACGTACAAAAAACGTAACACACATACTGGAAGCAGTGCAGCCGAGAAATGAAAAGACGAAATGAAAAGAATAGACTTATTAATAAAATTTTATACAACAAATATTAGAATTTAGGTTGGAAATGTAGATCACTGCTTCTGATATTGTTTAGGCCATCAGAGAATTAACACTCAAATGCTTAGATGAATAAAAAATTGTGATAAATGTAAGTCACTCTGGTTAAGGGCATTTGCCAATTGTAAGACATGTAAATGTATAGAAACAGCCATGTATTTGGGCTGTGGGCAGCATTTTCCTGTAGCTACCAGCTGCTAAACCGATCCAAAGGGCACAAACTGAGCCAAAGCCATGTGTTCTAGATATTTGGACAGATGAATAAAAGGGAATACACAAAGGATGCAAACACAAAATGTTTAAAATTGGTTATTTATATAATCATTTAGTACATTTAGTGTCTAATTTTTGCATAAGTGGATTTTTCTGGTTTGTGGCACAGATTTAATAAACTTTGGTAATTTACCCTAAAACAAAACACAATTCTCATAAACAGTTGGAAATAAACACTTATGCTTGCCCGCTTCCACAGGTACTCACGTGATGGAGGGCTCAGGCAGGATGGTGGTCACGGCTGTTGGCGTGAATTCGCAGAGCGGAATCATTTTTACCCTGCTTGGAGCTGGTGGAGAAGAGGAAGAGAAGAAAGAGAAAAAAGGTACAGTATGTTCTGTCTTATTTATAATTTTGGATTGTTTTTTTTTGTCTAAGGTTTTTGCTGCTCAGTTTTGTAAAAGTAAATGTCACTTCTTCCTAAGTAATTATAGTGGTCTATCTTTGCTATAAAGTATAATAAAAGTGATTAAAAGCTGCACGATATTGGAAAAAACTGGCGATATTTTTTTTCTGCGATATATATTACGATATACCAGATGACTATTTGGAAATACCGTGTCTATACAGTGTGATTTTAAATTTGATTATTATATTTTATTATATTTTTGATCACACCAATTATTCCTAAATAATAAATTTTTTACAAATAGAGATATTCAAGTTATCTGGAGAAAGTTTTTTCGTATTGCAATATATATAGCAAAAAAACAATATATCGCAATTCTCAGTATCTGTTTTGTGTAATATATATGTATGTATATATATATATATATATATATATATATATATATATATATATATATATATGTATGTATATGTATGTATATATGTACATGCATGTATATGTATATGAGGTTTACAAAAGTGTAACGTCAACACAATACACGATACTTGATCTGATTGATATGTTCTGGTGTTTTTGAATATTTCTTGTCAAAGCTGAAGATTTTTTATATAGAGATAGGTAAGATGTTGCTGCTATAGCACTTAACTACCCAGTAACTAGTGACCTGTTATCCAGGAGGTTGTTTACGAGGCCTATTTAACAATATATGGTTTATCCATAAACCTTTATGCGTATCTTTAAATCTGCTAGGTAAATATATTACTCCAACCTTCCTTTAAGTTCCTTTTTCTTTCCTTAAACTTCATGAAGTTTAACCCATTTCATGGAGCACTTGCCTGGCCCTGGGGGCAGATTGCTTTTAATCATGCTTTCAGCTTATTAAAGTTCACAAAGACAATCCCATGCAGCCAGTTTTTGGTGGACCAGAGCTTGATTCCTAACACTGCTACCAGATTTTAAGTTGGGTCTAGAAAAACTCTGTGGTCAGTGTTCTGATTCGAGACCTAATAGGTCTTGTGGTAAAAACATCTTTTTGTGCAGTTTGACAAATGAAAACCTTGTTTAAGAAATTCAACCCTACTGGGTAAATAGAAAATAATGAGGTTTTGTAAAAATAAGGATGCAACATTAACACTAATATTATAATACAAAAATGCACGGATTTTGACGTTTTTCTTTTGAATAAAAATTATTTCAATTTTCTAGTAGACTAATGTACATTTATTTGCTCATGCTGTGCCACTTTATTTATTGTAAATTATTCTTAATGGGGTAATTTATAGTAAAATATACTATAAGATAGGTAGAGCAATGTGATTTGCTAATGCTGTGTACCAGTGTAAGGCCTTATGTTCTTTCATTCTGTAAACTATAACACAGGTCAGGCAAAGGAAGATGGCCGACAGCTAGCAGGTAGAGTATTACTCTGTTTCCCGGACCCTCCTTTCCCCAGGAATAATAAAGTTACCCCTTTATCCTTTAAAAACCCTTTTCCCATCCTTAGCTCAGCTCCGAGTACAGCAATTCTTTACTTAAAAAGAAAAGCTTGCCCATTGCATCTTTTCAGGTCCATAGATACATTCCATCCATAATGCTTGCATAGTTTTGCTGAGCAGTGGGTTGACCAAAAAACTGTTTGAGGTGTAGAGATTTCATGCAGAAGATCTGAGCTTCTTGTGCTTCAAGTAGCACCAGAAGATGGCCCAAATTCCTGGATAAATCTTTTTGAGCATTTTGATGCTGTAACCAAGTCAGCAACAGAATTATTGGCACCCTTCATACGAATAGAACCTGAATAACTTTTTAAAAAGCTTACTGTTTCATTGTAATGCATAAAGTGCAGATTTCCTGGCAATTAAAAAAAAAGGTTTGATATTCTTGTGAATTTCTTTTCTTCACATAAACATGACAGCCTGTTAGGAAATTGATTAAAGATTGGGGCTGCCAAGACAGTACCTGCGGAAGTATTCATACCCGTTGAACTTTTCCAGATTTTTAAGCATTATAACGCCAATAGGAAGGTGTTTTATTGGATTTTATGTAATAAAACAATAAAAAGTGCGGTGTGCATTTGTATTCAGCCCTGTTTACCCCAGATACCCCTAACTACTGAAATATCCAGTGAAACCTATTGTCCCCAGAAGTTACCTTATTAGTAATTAGAGTCTATCATATAAAATATGATGTGTGGTTGTAAATATGAAAAAAGTTCAAGAGGTATGAATACTTTTACAAGGCACTATAGGTACTGTGTCTTGGATGCTCGACTCTCTAATCAGTTTTAAAGTTGACATCTGAGAATCACTAGCCTGGCACTGCTGGACTTTTAAGGACGGCCCTTAACCTGAGCTGCTCAGTTGTATAAATAAATATGTCACTCTGGTAATTCTATGTTATATTGTGTTCTATGATTTAAATGTCCTTTTTGATTTAAACATTCGACTTTTTTACACTAGGGTGTTGACTTCTTGTTCTTCATACATTTCTGAATTGATATCCATGTTTGTTGTTGGTTATCCTTTTAAAAAATCCTTTAATGATAGAATTCTGGGGAAAGCAGACAGGTGTTGGATCCTGATACTACACATTTCTGGATTCCACCAGTGTTTTTTAATCTACTGGCTGCAAAACAGACCCAATAGAATCAGTTAGCCATTATTAGTCATGTGGAATTTTTATGTGTGGGGTCTCCGTTGGTTAGTGTACTGTTAATGTTTGTGTTATGAAGATGACTTTTTTTTTTTTAGTTATTCTTGTTGGTGTTACATCTATTACATTTATTTGCACCCCTGGAACTTCCCCTGCCATTGAGCTTATTGTACAGATTTTCAGAGGGTGATGCCAAATTATCTGATCAAGGAACTATTTTGTTTGGACTGAAATAGACAAATGTTGCATCTATTTCCTATAGTCTATAATGTAATTTATCAGTTATTAAATTTTTCTAGGAATTTTTCTGTGGGACAAATAAAAGATGCCCGACAATCACAGGTACAGATCCTTCACAGAACTGAAATACTTTCTGCTAAAGCTATATTTTGGGGGGCAATATTTTCAGATAAAAAAATCAATAAAACCAGTTTCAGTCAATAGCATCATGTGAATTCCAGGGGTTCTGCCATGCCATTCGATTAGATTGTTGACATGAAGGTCACAGCTGGCACATGTAACCTTGTTATATTCTTTTTCCCACTACCAAATAGGCATTCTAGCAAAGTTGTTACTGCTAAGTTATACTTTATTGTTAGCTTCTTAATAATTGTTAAAAGATACTAAATGGACATTGTTTGATGCTATTTTCATAACATTTTCTGGTCCGAATAGGTCCAAACTATTTTGTCTTACTTTATGTTTATGTAAGGAAACGTATTAGGTAAATAAGTAAATGAAATTTAGCAGTTATGTCACCTACATTAAATTCCTGCTAAACCAGAGGCCAATTAAAAAATTCATACTTAAATCAAGGTTATTTTGTATTTCTTATAATTTCAGTAAGGTTAAAGCTTATCAACCACAAAAAGACATTTTTTATAAACACTTTGACCCATCTTCACCACTGGTGCCAATATTTTTGGAGCTGACTTTAGTTATAAGAAAAAACTTTAAATAATCTATAAAATTGTATTATATTTCATTGTGTAGTTGATACCTGTAACTGTTATTAACATAAAGCACTTCATGTGTGTATTGTTACATATATATTTATGTATTTAAACTTATTATACTTGATTTTAATTAACAAAAGACAACAAATTATAGAGTTTCCCAAGCTGACAGAGGTCTGGTCTCTAATATATGGTCAATCCTCACTTTTTGTTCCATTGATCATGATGTTATGTGCTTCAGTTTCGCTTCATGTCGGCCCATGTTATATGTGCTGTGTCTTATGTTGTGTTTCGAACGTGCTGCTCAATGATAATGCCATTCCCTTTGATCAGGAGCCTTCTGTATTTATCCGAACAGAGCCAACATGTCTACAGGCTTTTGCTGCAGCCAAATAGAAGAAGCACTTGCGAGCTATTTGGAAAGCTGAGATAAAATGATTGAATAAGTGTGACTCCTGTTTGGTTTGCGGATATGACTGAAGACCCTGCTTCGCATTCTGTATTTTTTTGAAAGCTGCATATTAACAATGTACTAAATCGTGGTTGCGACACTCTTAACCATGTTAATACTGTTATTTATTTATTTATTTATTTTTTATTTTGCCCATTTGGTACTCGCTAGACTGCTCCCATCCTTCCTCCCACCCCATCGCAACAATAGCCACTGATGGTGCTGCAGGTACAAATGCCCCTGGTAATGCCACGCTAGTCAATGGTAGGTTGAGAAAACCTCTGCCACTCCCTTATGGCTTCATCCCTTTATTTGTCTTTTCCTTTTTCTCTTTTTTCATGACTTTCCTCTTTTGCAGACAGCTGTCCTGCTGCATGCAATCCTGAGTTGTGAACTCCTCCCTTTGTTCCTTTTTTGTAATACTTTGTTGTGTAGTAATATATATCTAGATACAACTTCTACAATAGAGTAGAAAGAGACTTTTGCAAACCTATTGCAGACGTAGTGTCAGAATTTAATTATTTAGAAGAGTGCATTTTACTTATTTTAGAAGTTGTAGCTTTGTATTATATTATTGTATTATAATATTAGTATTTGCTGAAAGTCACTTGCGTCAACATGGCCAGAGCTCGACAACAACATAAACTCAAAACCAATCTTCTTAGGTCATTCTTCTGACTCTGCTGTACATTCATCTGTATTAATCACTTTAAAGACAGAATTCTGCTTTGCCGCCAATCGAGTGACAAAGCGTTCCACTAAACGGTTTTCAGATATTTTAAAATCAAGGTTTCACCTGCATTTCCCAACACTTAGCTCTTGCCAAAGCCAGAATGTTGAGTTAGAAGCTGTCTTTTAAAAAACTATACCTGTACATGTACTTATGCCTGTACATGAGATTTATTATTGTATGACAGTACAGTTTCAGATACCAACAGTGCCTTTTAGAATAAGTAGCTACTTTTACAACCGTTTTCAGTGCCAGTTAATTCAATACCAGATACAACCGTTACATTTATTATTGGTTACAAACATTACCAGGTACAATTACTTACATACAGTAAGTATTAGTAAGTCCACTTTTTTTACTACATTATAGTTATCCAGACAAAATTTTTATTTAACGTAACATATGCTTACACTACTTTATAGTTAGTATTCCATATGTCCACTAAATAAGGGTTCCAGCATTGTGAATTATAAAATGGCTAACAGTGTAGTAAGAACAGGAACTAGTTATAAGCAATTGGAACACATTTATGCAAGATCACTCTAAATAAAATAATGTAGATCCAGGGCTGTTGGTCCAGTTTGTTTCAGGGTGTGTTTACACTTGTTTGGTTCGATTAAAAGAAACTCTGGTGCCATTGCTCTGTTCCCATGGTTCATTTGATTGTGTGAAGGCTGCTATCTGAACCACACCAAGCAAGCTTTTAAATGGACTCGGTTCGATTAATACATAAATGCAAAACTTAAATATAAGATATATCAAACCTAATAAAAAACAGGATGTGATGTCACAAATTCAATTCTGATCGTGATTCTTTGATTTCAAAGAACAAAATGCTGTCGCATAACTACGTAATTTATCTTATCAAAGGACCTGTTTTGTCCATTAGTTGAAAAAAGCGTTTGAAACACCAACTCCTTCTTAATTTCTGCATACAACAGAGGAAATGCTGGTGCTATTTTAAAACATTCTAGGAGCTGGTAAAAGTAAAAATATATGTACATGCACACAATGAGCACGTTTAATCCAGTACGCGTTGTCTTTTCGGATTGTAAATTCAAAATAAAATCTATCACAAAAGCCCAATCAGGTTCTGAAAGTATTACTCTGCCTTTATACTGCTTATATCGTTGTCAAAGTACAAGTGTGATTGCTAATAAACCAAACGAACCAAAGTACAAGTCTGAACACACTTTCAATTACTCCTACTTTCCTCTTCCATTCCTGAACAGTTTTAGTGGTTAGTCTCCCTCCATCTATAGTTTTGCATGCCCATCCTTCTGTGCGTCTTTCCTGCATGTCCTGTTTGGTCGTGTATTGTTCCTCTGTCCCTCATGGTTGTGTGTTTTAGATGTCCATTGAATATCTGAATAGATTTTTCTGTTTAGAACCTACTGAGTATCTTGTGTTATCAGTACAAAATGTCAAAAAAGTTTGCTTTAAAAAAAAAAAAATCAGATATTTTATAAATTTTAAACCAATAAAAGGAAACTTTCTGTGGCTAAAATATTTTAAGCCATAATATTAATTTATTTGTATGTGCATATCTATAAAACTACTTCTTACCTCTTTTCACTGACAAAGAGCCTGTTCTGGTTCAGGAAACCAATTGCAGAAGTTTAAGTTTTTTTTTAAAATCCGGCTTTACAAATGACTTTAAAAAATCATATAGAAAGATATACTGCATTATAGAACACTATATTGACCTGCCAGGTAGTGTCCCTACACTGAAACACAACCAGTGTAGAAGGGCAAGCAATTTCAGCTTCCCCTTTATGCTTAGTTAATTATGCAATCTTCGGTTCCCAACTATGTAGTATTGTCTGGATTTAAACTAGATTTCCTTGCAATAACACAGCCTTAGAGTTGTAGGTCTACTGTGTATTTTTTGAGCTGGAAATACTAAACTGCCAACTATACTACTCTGTAATTGAATTTATTCTAACGTCTACCTCTCCGAAGGAAGTATTTTGAACGTTAATGATGTTTGAGCCATATATCTTTCATTAGTTGTTAGTAAACTGTTTGTTCCCCAGACCTACAGATTACACAAAAACCATAATTTATTTCTTTATCACATTAGTTTATGTAACTGCTGTATAGTTCTGCATGACCTTTCAGCCTGATCTATTATGTGGGCGATTTTACAGTCTAGAACATCAGGGATAGCAAATGTAGTGTTTTATTCATTTCACTATATACAGACGTTGTTTATAGTGAAATAAATTAGGCTTAAATTGGTTTTGGATCAGTGGTTCCATGTCGGTGAACATCTGCAAATAAACATCAAATATGCACTAAAGGCCTAACCGTCTGTGCTTTTAATGTTGGCACAACCAATTGAAAACAGCTAGCAAAGCTTTTACACAAAATTCATACTCTGTACTTCAGTACATCATTATGATACAACTGTGTGTTATGTATGTTACTGTCACTGAGATGTTGACGAAATGTTCATCTTCTGTCTTCCTTTTTTATTTTTGATTTCACTGTTGTGTCCCTGTGATGGATGTTATATTGTCTGCTCTTTGTTGTTTTTGTTACGTGTCTCATATGTCTCCATCATAGGTAAAATGCAGGATGGAAATGTGGAGAACAACCAGACCAAAGGTAACCTACTTTAACTTTGAGCTCCTTTCACAGCTGGTTTATTTTCTTTTTAATCCCACCCACCGCTGTTAGTGCCACTCATTATTCAGATGTATGTTTTCAGTGTTGTTGCTACTCATTCTGTCTGCTGCTTGTTCAGAGAGTGTCAGAATCTCTTTATTAATGCACTAATCCCATATTTCATCTTACTCTGTCTGAAATCGATAACTTCTCGATAACAGTGGTGTATTTCGTATTAGATTTGGGAGTCAGGGCTCTAGACAGGACAATGTTTGTGCACAGGGACATTGTCATGCTAGAAGAATGTTTGGGCCATCTGGTTCCAGGATGGAGGAAATATACAAAATTGTAAGTTTACAATCTATTTGTGGTGACAGAATGGTGCAAGACGTCTTCAAACACTTGGCCATAAAATGTAGCTACAATCAATTAGGCTCACAAATGCAGCTTTCAGAAATAGCGTTTTCTTGATTTCAAGTATATACACAGTAATTCCATTCAGTATTATATATTGAATAAGACATAAGACAAAACAATCGCAAAGACAATATTTGCGGACCATTTTAAAAATAAGGTATGAGTAGGCATATGATTTTTTTTGAGTATGAGTTTGTGATTTTATATTTATTTTTTACAGTATGAATTTTTGTCTTTTACATATTTTTTATATTTATACGTTACAGTGGCATACAGTGTCATAGGAACATGTCCGATGCAAGTATAGTTGTATTCACCATACCGCATGTGAAAAGGTTTTAATTTAGGAAAAGGTTTTTCTTAGACATTGCTAAGAAATATCTGGTAAAAGAGGCACTGAATTGTTACAGCATATAAAAATTCCAGACATTTCTGTGCTTTTACACCATCATTAAAGAACGGATGGTGTAAAAGCACAGAAATGTCTAGAATTGTTTCATGTTGAAATACTTAAGTGCCTCTTTTACCAGATATTTCTTAGCAATGTCCTAATGCACAAGGTGAGGTCCATAAAGACATAAAGAACTCACATGTTCTGCACAGTGTTGACCTAAAGCCCACTGAACATCATTCGAATAAAATAGAAAGTCAACTGCACCTCAGATCTCCTCACCCAACATTAGTGCTTTACAAGAGTTACTTGTTAACTTACTTATTATCTTAAAATTATTTTAGCCACAAATCCCCAAAGCAAAACTTCACAATCTATTGAGAAGCATCTCAAGAGAGTAAAGGTTATTAGCAATAAAGAGCGACTTAATCTGAAATGTTTTTTTAAGGTTGTAAGTGTGATTATAAGATGTTCAAATACACTTTAAACAAAAATTTTGAAATGCCTAATTCCACTTAAGCATATATAATAACCTCTATACTGCTAAAAATGCTTTCCTCCAGGAGATTTGGGAGATTTAATCCTTTTATCGACAATAGTATAAATGAGTTCAAAGAGTTTGAGTTTAGGGCTCTGTGCATTACACTAAAATTGTTTTACTCCAACCATAACGCATCATGTCTTTATAGAGATGTTGGTTATTGTGCGCAGATGCATTGTAATGCTGGAACAGGGGTTGTGCCTATAAGTTCAATTAAAGAGAAATGTTAATGGTACAGAATAATTTGTTTAGCATTTAGGGATTATCTTTACAATGAATTTTGGCCTGTGCATTTCTATTTTACAATCACGTTCTGAATTCTTCTTCCTGCTTTTAGAACCTCCTCGATCTGAACTTATTTTATCTGTTTGTTCTAAATTGCAGCTGTTGGTATCATGTTTTATTATAGGGTTTTTTGTGTATGACCTTGTCTTGTTCTGTAAAAGAATTAACTAACTTTATGGGTTTTAAGGTGTGTGTGTGTGTGTGTATGCATGCTTGTCTGTATAAATATCTTTTAGATAAGGAAGAGCAATTAATCTGAAGCAAAAATCTGATTCAAAATTATGCTTTGGCTAAAAATCCCTAAACAGAAATTATGTTCAGATATTGTTTTCAGTTTAATATGAAACCCTCTCTTTAAAAATTGTTCAAAAATAGCAGCTGTAAATTCTAACATTACAAAAAAAATTATAATAGAAGAATATCTGTATCATGATATATGTTAAAAGTCTGCTTTACGCTCTGTGCAAGCAGCCGCAGTAAGAAGTACACACTGGTTATAATAATTAGGAAAGCCGTGACTCAGCGGGTTATAAAATCTGTCTGACCTTCACAGTGATGTGTTGTCCCCTCTGATTATTACAGTGAAGAAGCAGGATGGAGCAGCAGCGATGGAGATGCAGCCTCTGAAAAGTGCTGAGGGCGGAGAAGCAGATGACAAGGAGAAAAAAAAATCCAGTGTGTCTAAAAAAGAGAAGTCTGTGCTACAGGGCAAGCTGACTAAGCTTGCTGTGCAGATCGGCAAAGCAGGTGCCTTTTGCATCTTAGAGAGATGAATTTTTTTGGTTACTTTCCCAACCCTATCAGTGGATCTATGTGTAATTATAGCAATGAATGAATCATTTATATATTGCATATACATTTTATATAACTTTATATATATATTTTTAGTTTGTAAAAATTGCTTCACAAATACCATTGAATTTAAATATATTTCTCCACCTACTAGTATTTATTTTTAAAGGTGATTTCTCTTCAGAAGTTTGGCCTAAAGCATGTGTAAAACCTGCCCAATTGAAATGCCCCACAAAAGTGGATAACGTTATTGACTAGAAACTAATACTCTATCTATCTATCTATCTATCTATCTATCTATCTATCTATCTATCTATCTATCTATCTAGAGATATAGAAAGAGAGAGAGAGAAAGAAGGAGAGAAAGAGTGAGAGAAAGAATAATAAAGAATATCGACTGCGAGGCCTGTGAGCCTTGCTTAGGCTGTGAAAGACTTCTTTCCTCCAGAAAGTGGCTCAAGCATTTATCTTTTTCAAGGAGGTGGATAATATAAGAAAAAAGAGTAGTGTATACTTGGCCCCAAGTATATGAGGAGCTTGTGGAGGTTGTAACTAGAGCAGGGGCTAGGCTCAGTTTAAACAAAGAAAGCTCGCCAGCTAAGATTCGGAACGTTCGCCAAAAGAGTTGGACTACTACCTTCTGTGCGTAGTGTGAGCACTTTGCATGTTCAGAACAGCTATTTTTGGCATGCTTGAAATAGGGGCATTGGCCACCAAACAGACAATAAGCAGATAGATGGTTGAGACGATATCTCTAGCTTATGAGGCCTCTGACCTCTTTATTCCCAAGGTAATCAAAGTAGACTCGACTAGGTATGGCGGGCTCTAAGGCCCTAGCCTTGAAGATATCTTGAAATGTGTAAGGGAATAGCTCAGTGCTCTCAGCATACATTTGTCCGGTTTTACAATCTGGACCTGGCCACAACCCCAAGTTCCAAGGTGCTTGCATTACATTGGGTCCCACATACACAGGACAGTGACTTGGCGCTATGGCGGCCCGGGTATCTTGTTCCCAAAGTGTCTCAATGGCGCTCGTGTTCCTGAAGTGGAACAGCTTAAGTTATGTATGTAATCATGGTTTTAAAAGAGAACGAAATGGTGTGCCACTTGCCATACCTTCAGAATCCCTGCCCACGCTGGATGCGAGAATATTGCATGTCTTTATAGCATTTACACATGCTTCAAGCAAAAGAATATAAAAAAGTATTCCCAGAGCATCTTCTGATCTTTAAGGAAATCCTTTAAAAATTATCTTCAATATTTCTGATTGAATTAATAGTTGCATTTTTTACACACTGTATTCAATACACAGGCACTCACATGTGAGTAGAATTGCCATCAATCAGCAATCAATATTACATTTTTTGGAAAATTTATGGATAGAAATGTTAACATAAAAAAAAAAATGTGAAAGTTCACCCAATACACAACATGTTTTTTTCTCAGGTTTGGTGATGTCTGCCATCACAGTCATCATCCTGGTGCTCTACTTTGCCATTGACAACTTTGTGCTCCAGAAGAGGCCCTGGCTCCCAGAATGTACTCCTGTTTACATCCAGTATTTTGTGAAATTCTTCATCATCGGTGTCACAGTGCTGGTGGTGGCCGTTCCTGAAGGGTTGCCTTTGGCTGTTACTATCTCTTTGGCCTACTCTGTCAAGGTATAACATGCATTCACTTAGTGCTAACATCTTTGAATGGTGCAAGTTGAAAATAAATTTTTGGCAATGTTCATGTTGCATTTTTAAGCATGTGCAATAAATACTTATTGTGTTTTTTTTATTATAATTTTTGTGCCATTATGTATTTTAGAAAATGATGAAGGATAATAACCTGGTACGCCACCTGGATGCCTGTGAGACCATGGGCAATGCCACTGCTATTTGCTCGGATAAGACAGGCACTTTGACCACTAACAGGATGACGGCAGTGCAAGTGTATGTTAGCGATGTACATTATAAAACCATTCCGGACCCAAGTTTGATCCCGCCAAAAACTCTTGACTGTTTGGTTAATGCGATATCCATCAACAGTGCTTATACTACCAAAATTCTGGTGAGCTACAATTTTTTTTCTAGTTGCAAAAAGACAATAACTAATGGATTAGTTACAGAAATGTAAAAGATTTAGGTTATAGAAAAATGCTTAGATAATAAGAATGTTTTCAGAAACAACTACACATTTATTTGGCAATCCAGACTCCATAGACTATAAACCTGACTATACACTTGGAAGATGCCATTAAACCTTTGCACCTTGATCCTGTTCCTTATGCCAAATAACTTTAATTTGCATATTGAAATAAAGTTTTAAAACTTGGATGATACATTAAAATGGCTGATGAATTGCACAATGCAAATATCTGGTCACATCTTTAACACTAATTAAATTTTATTTTAGAAGGTTTTTTAGCTGATTCTATTTCTGACAAAAAATCGAACAAAACCTTTAAATTGGAAACAATTTTATCTAGTTTAAACATATTTTGTATCATAAAAGGCAAAGTGCCATACGGAAAACACACTTCTTTTTTCCATTTGTTAGTTTTAATAAAGTAAATTTGACTAAATATTTCAAAGATAAACTTGTAAAACAGTGACAATAAAACTTTACCATAGACCTAGTATTCTGTCTTATAATTTTTTTCTTAAAGCCAATACCGATTATCTGCATTTTCTTTAAGCCCATAACCGATATGCAGGACCAATATTTATTTATAAGTTGTTTTTGACACGTTGATTATCATCGTACAAAACTAAATAACATTTTTAAATTTTTATGCACTGTATATCAATGCATGTCATTTTTACTTGCGAGCAGAAGAAAAAACAGGTTATAATGAAGAATTATCTAGTGCATTATGCAGAGCTCACCATTTTAGTCTCGATTTTCACTCGTCGACAGATTTTGTGTGCTCCCAGAAAAATGGCTGAAATTGGTGGCAAATCGCTACTCGTGCACGCGAGTGACAAACACACAATGTGAATTAACGCGTTTTGAAAGAAATTGCAGAGGCGTCGCCGAGGCCTGTGAAATATTTGCATGTTAAATAACTGGACCTGTCTGCAATTCAAAATCTGGCAGTGTTAAATGAGTTCTGACTGATTTTTCTGCCTTAAATCAGCACACAAACATTTGTATCACACACTTTTTGCGTTTTCATATCCTTTCTAGTCTTGCATAAAAACTTTAATTTGATGCGTGATCCTGCGATATTTCCTCATCAATTTTTGCATGTTTAAACAGAGTTGTTGGCCATTCTTTGTATAGTAATGTCATAGCAGCAACTGAATGTTACCCAAGATAGTCGTGCAGTTTGAATTTAACAGAGATCGGACCATTTTTTACCAGTTTACACCATTTTCCACCTGTGTAAACTCAGCATTACTTGCCAATATGTTTAAATACAGAAAATCGATTAATTTTACCCTTTGTAGACTCTTATCTTTCTTTATAATGTTTTTCCGTAATGGTGGACTTGCACAAATTCACATTTATTGATGGATCCAATATTAGATAAACAATAAAGATCATGAAAAAAAAGTATTGGTGACTATATCGGTAGTTAAATTATTAGTCTATTTCTACTGTGAATGCTGATCAGTTTATGAGAAAACCTGATAAACGCAGTAAAAATAGGAGGCTCACTCTTTGTCAAAATTATTGCTATCGCTCCTGACAAGTAAAAAAAAAAGATTTTGATAAACTTTTAATGCACTGAGGTAAAACTTTGACATGGTTAGGGTGAAATTAGTTTCCTATCAAAACTGCATTACTCTTAACACACAAAACTTTAATATGCCTGAAAGCTCAGAACTGATTCCATATCAGGTTTATTTATTTTTAAAACAGAAAGTCATTGACAATATTTAACTGATTTATAGTAAAATTGTTAGCTTTAGAGATACGCCACACCACTTAATCTTAGCACACTTGACACTTAAAGTAGGTGAATACAACAGGTCTGTAAACAGGATAACATGCAATATTGTGAGTAATTGGTAGACAATTACTTTGATATAATATTGGCAAATGCTTAATTAAATAAAGAATCTTTTAAAAAAACAAAGACTTTTTACGTAATGTAGATAATAACGTTTATAACTCACAGATCTCATACATTGTTGTCTGATAGGAAGTGACAGGTTGTACAGTGGTAAATCTCCAAGCTGGACCACAACAGGGTGTTTAAAATCTTTTCATAAGGCAAAAGTAGTTACATTCCTTCAAGCACAAACACTAATGCTAAAATTAAAATGAATCATTTAAACCACAGTCCCCTGATGTATTACAAATGAAGCCGCACATTTAATTTATCCCTTTCACAATTGCATCCTCGAGTTGATATGAATGGGTTTTAAATTAGAAAAAAAAGCTTTTAAGCAGTAAAATGTAAAAAAAAAAAAATTGGTTGTAACTTTTGTTCCAAACACACAGAATGTCTTGTTAACACAGGAGATGGCAGCCCTCACACCAGACAGTGCTAATTGGAATCATTGCTTTTCAGCCATCTGCTTTACAATTTGGAGTTGCATATTTTGTCATTGGACACTAAGGTTTGTTACAACAGAGGATTTTTAATTTTGTTAAGTGGTTTCAGGTTTTTAAATTACAGGTTGCTTATAGTATACCTTTTATACTGATTCACATGTACGAGAATCTATATTGATCTAGCCTTGATTTATATACAAAGTTTAGTTCATCTAGGATGTGATTATACGATCGATACAATGTGCCCTATGTCTAATTTCTTTGTCCTGAGACAGTATAGTAGCTTAAAAGCAGAGTCGCCCTCGCAGTAGAATAGAAAGACTTGCATAACACATCTCTGGTGAGACACAGAAAGATCAGAAAGCTTTGAAAAAAAGCTTTGATATTTATATCATTACAGCTGCATGCGTAATTCAGCCTGCAGTCAGCAAAAGCTTCCTTCTTTAAGATATTTCGCTGTTTAAATGTTTTAATGCGACGTTATATAATCAGTACATGGCCTGGTCTTTACCCAGCAAACAGTATCTCTTTTATACACCATTTACTGTCCCCCATTATAAAGCCAAACAAAGACGTGTGTCTGTCCTGATTAATTAAACGATCTAATTTATACACAATACTACTGACACAGACCCTGAAGCTGGATTTGTTAGAATAAATATCTTTTAGCAACAGCAGGATAACTAATGCAAACATCTTTTTGGCTAAACCCTAATCACTTATCCTTATTTCATAATATCTGCCTGCATACTTATACTTGTCATTTAAAAAAATAAAATGATGGTAACTAATAACATAATTATTACATTTACATTGGTAGCATTTGGCACACACCCTTATTCAGAACGACTTACATTTATCTTTTTTATACAACTGAGCAATTGGGGGTTAATGACCTTGCTTAGGGGCCCAACGGTGGTAACTTGTTGGTGCTGGAAATCGAACCCTAATTTTCCAATTAGCAGTCCAACACCTTAACCGCTAGGCTATTACGTCCCCATGTTATCAAACCTATATGTAGCCAGACTGTAGAAATCCTGCAACATACTGACCTATTTTTAAAATATTATTTGCGTCCCGAAATTGATGTGCTAGAACATTAATTTGTACTTCTACATAGCACCTCACCGTCCACATTATTATGTAACTGTCAGCAGAAATTTATAGCTATAATTAAAAAAAGTAGGCATAAATCTTTAAACTAAATAAAAAGTGTAAGTTTTTAAATACAGTAAAAATAGCAGTTTAAAAACACAAAATAATATTAATTTATATAATTTACACTTAAATGCCAATACAAACAAAAACATGAAAAGGACTAAAATATAAAAACAAAACTGAACATAGTAATATATCTGGAAATTTGCTAACTATAATACTGCTTGTTTGGAATGAAAAGTTTCAAGCCTCTGACTCTTTTCAGATGGAATTAAACACCCTGTCACAGATGATAGGCGGTGAAATCTTTGTATTCGTATATACTTTTCAGTTTTTTTTCCCTAAATTTTGGTTTTGCACAACTAATTCAAAGTCTTATTGCTGTTTAAACATTCTGCAGATAACTATCAAGTAGCACTTTTTTTTTTTCATTTTTACAGCATAGATAAGTAGACAAGCAGGATTCCTGGCAGTAACCTTTTTTTAAGTTCTAGTATTTTAGCGTGTCACATACTTAATGCATAACTTTAACTAATAAGCTACAGCACTTGCTTAATAGATTATCTCTATACTACCAGGAATTTAATTAAAGGCTCAGTATTCTTTGGGAACCTGAGATAACTGTAAGAGATACTGTACGGTTAGGTTGGAGATGCTGCTTTTATGCACCCTGATACTCTGACCTGGAGTGTGAGCTGGATGTGCTGAATTTCCTGGTCTGTGACTTGACTAGAGAGATCAACTAAAACCCTGGTCAGTCTGACTACACCTCATTCATATTTGATTGTAAACAGTGTGCAAAAACACTGTGTTTTCGAATAGAGCGATTTTCCTGGGCCAAAAGGCAAATGTTCCACTACAATGCTATCAACCTAATATCAAGTATAGTCAATGTATCATGTATACGCAATGTATATTTAATGCCGGATTTCTCCAGTTTGATATTGGCTTTCTCCAGTTTGATATCGTCCACAGAATACACACATTTTTACATTTACAGCATTTGGCAGATGCCCTTATCCAGAGAGCTTTACATTTATTTGTTTTTATACAACTGAGCAATTGGGGGTTAAGGGCCTTGCTCAGGGTCCCAAGGCTGGGAATCAAACCCCGATCTTCCAATTAGCAGTCACCTTAACCACTGCGCTACCACTTCCCCCACACTATTAAGCAGTGTGGTATTTTTAAGCGTTTCACTTTCTGATGCCCAACGTCTGTACCTGTGTGATCTTGTTATAAGCATTAAAAATAAATATAGCATAACTTTAGAACAAGTTGGAATCCTGCAGTAAAATAAAATGTTTTGCGGAGCCATTTTACCAAGAACATATCTTACGTAATGACTTGTTGTTCCTGATGTTGTTGGGGTTTTTTTTATTTCCAAAAATAAATGTATTCATGGAAGTAGATTACATACAAAGTCAATGCATAGACACAAATAGTGGCAAATTCGTGTTATGCAACGCTAACAATGTGAATTGCAAGATGTATTAGCTGCAAAGCTCGATATTTGCATCAATCATGTCTTCCACGCATTTTTATGGCAACTTTTCACACTAGCCAGTCAGCAAGGATCTTATTAACACATCTGTCATATTAGAAATAGGAGGACAGAATTATTGTAGCCTTCTGCAGGCACATTGTATGTTTTAGTATATAGACTACAGGCTAATTCATCAGAGATGCATTTTTTTCCTACCAAACCAAATTAAGTGCTAATTATTTGTGCTTGCACTATATTGTAGAAACTGGCAATGCCTTGTTATTTGTCCAAACAAATGCACTGATTACTTATTTCACATAAATACATGTTGGCATAAATACAGCAGATTAAAATGAATTTGATGTTCAGATCATAAATTCATGCAGCTCAGCATGTGCACAGGCGAAAATTTGTTGATAGAAATAGTTCGCATATACTGCCAAGCGCGAATGTGTGTTGAATCCAAAGGAGCTTCTTTTCGCACTAAGCCCTTTGTCAAGGTGAAACCTCTTGCTGTGTTACCTGGCTATCTGTTTTATATGTTGTGCAAAGTTGCTCATTCCGGCTGCAGCAACACCATGTGTCCTAGGATTTTAGCCAAACGATCACTCTCAGGTTCCTTATGCTCAGCGATTCTCATTCAAGCAAGTCGGGAGTTGGCAAAACAGCTTGTTTCGGTCCCTTTGAGTGCTGGTGATGAGGTGATAATCAAAGTTGTGCTCTGCAAATGACCTTATTGGGAAGAGCAGCACTGGAAACGAGGAAGTAATCCTGCCAATTTTCACTGTGCCATATGCCAAAGCTCACAGGAGTGTGTGATGCCCGGGGAGAGGACAGACGTTCAGCCAGACACTGCATGCCAAAACCGATCTTTTCTAAGTGTCCACATCTCCTTTTGGGACCCAATAGTGCTCTTGTGATCAAACAACCGGCTAGTCAGTCTAAGTAGATCTAGTTTCTAGATGCTTTCCTATTTCTTTTGTACAGTGTAATTATCAGTTTGTTCTCCCTAAACAAGCCGGCACTTCTGGTAAAAAATAAAAAAGCTTTTGTAATTCTGTGACCTTGTGAATTGTCCTTACTGCTGGTTTAGCAGTCATTTATTAATACTTAGTTACCTAATTATTTTAAGGTAATATTAAGGTACCATATTTGATCTCCATTTTGCACTTGATATTTCACTGCAGTTAACTAAAATGGTTTTAGTAATAATTTTCCATTATTTTATAAAGATATTTCTATTAAAGTACGGATATTCTTATAATCTAACAATGTTACTGTTTTTAAAACCAAACGTAACTATAGTTTTTAACTTCTTCCCTACCTGGATGTAATTGTATAAGAGTTTAATTTTACAGGGTGGATATGAATTTTTTTTATAGTAGTTTTTATAAAGTTTCAAATTTAAATCAGGTCTCCGCACTTAGTCTTACTTTACTATGGACCTTTGACTGATTTAGACATAATATATACAAGGTATATCAAAAGCGAGCGTCTACTGAAAAAATCAACAGATTTAAAAAATAAAAAAATAGATTTATTACCAAGCCACATTGAATTGCAACAGGTTTTTTTAAGAATACACTTTCCAGCATTTAAAATATTATATATACAGTAATTCAATTTCAAAGTTTATCTACTTCACTAACTCTTCTACTAAACTGCAACTTATATTTTAATGTCCATTTCTGCTGTCATCATAGTTTTCCACGTTTATCATCACTAATCATTGGTTCTAGAAAATAAAATGAATAATACAAAATTTGGAGAAAACCAATTGATTTTTCTACGCACAAATTTAGTCGGTACAGCTAATATTAAAAAGATTTATCTTATTTCACATAAACAAAAAGTGACTTTGGGATACCGTGTATATGCCATCATCTTAGATGAGTAAAGACAGTGCAAGAATTAGTTTATTATGGGTTTGATATCCAATGCATCATTTGTTTCTTTCCTTTAGCCTCCAGATAAGGAAGGAGGTCTGCCCAAGCAGGTGGGAAACAAAACAGAGTGTGGTCTTTTGGGACTTGTGCTGGATCTAAAACGAGATTACCAAACCATTCGGAACCAGATCCCAGAAGAAAAGCTGTATAAAGTCTACACATTCAACTCGGTCAGGAAGTCAATGAGTACTGTGGTAAAAAATCCAGATGGAAGCTTTAGAATGTACAGCAAAGGAGCATCGGAGATTATCCTAAAAAAGCAAGTTCCTTCGGGTTTTTACATTGTTTTTTTTTTTGTAGATTTTATGTTTTTTTTTAAATTTTGACTTAGTGATCATGTCACATTTCTTCATCCGTGGATTTTTCTAAGCAAAGTCTTTAGTTGTGTAAAGGAATTTACTTTTCAACTTGTAAAAGAGAAGGAATGTTAGGCAAAGAATGACACATAATTTCTGTTGTACATATTAGACAAGAATGTTGAGTTATAAATCTAATTGATTTGGATTTTTGGCCCATTCTTCAGGTGCAGTCATATTCTAAATGAAGCCGGCGAGCCAAGAGTTTTCCGACCTCGAGACCGAGATGACATGGTGAAGAAAGTCATTGAACCTATGGCCTGCGATGGTCTAAGGACTATTTGTGTGGCTTACCGCGACTTTTCTGGTGACCCTGAGCCAAGCTGGGAGGATGAAAACATCATCCTAACTGACCTGACTGCAATCTGTGTGGTCGGTATAGAGGACCCTGTACGACCAGAGGTGAATAAGAGTTTTTTTTAATTATATTATAGTGCACATGCAATGGTTTTGACATTTTTTTATTAGATGGTTGAGAGGTAATAGTATTATCAATATTTGGGGGAAGTGGTAGCTCAAAGGTTGAGAAAGTTGAGGAGATTGTGAGTTTTATTCCCAGCACCACCAGGCTGCCAATGCTGGGCCCCTGAGCAAGACCTTTAGACCTAAATACTCAATTGTTTAAACATGCGATGAATGTATGTCGCTCTGGATAATGCCAAAAATGTCAATGTAAAATATATTGTGTGCTAGTAAGGTGTCCACAAATATTTGGGCATAAAGTATAGCATTCAGAAATTAAATATTTCCAACACTCAAACAATATTATGCATTAATACCTACATTCATATCTCCAGCCCCTTCAATTGTTGTAATGTTTAAGCTTTGATGGCCTGAATTTTATATTTTATACATTTTATAAAATTACAACTTAGCTTTAATAATCTTTACACAAACAATTTTTAGTTTTGTGCACAAATACAGAATTTATCACAAGTAATTCCCAAGCAAGATTTTTTATTCCTTTTTTCTCTAATCTAAGATATTTTTTGGTCAAAACTGATTTATTAGATCAAATATTGCCCAAAACATATTATAAGGGTCATAAGGAATGATATATTAATTAACTATATTAATCATATATTATTTAGTCCTATGTACCACAGTTTTCATAGAATGGTCCTTACTCACTAATCAGTCATCACCTGTCACCTTTACTGTAAATTCTAAATGAAGCTTTTCCTCTTCTATCTGTCCCAGTAAGTGCTCAGACCCAACCTGAATAAAAGTTGCCTGGAAACAGAAAATCCAATTAAAGTCAAAATGCCACAAAAGGGGAATTCAGTTTCTTTTTACTAAACACTGCCATCATTTCATATCTACCTGTTCATACAGCATCCCTAATTTATGCCTGCAGGTGCCAGAAGCTATTCGTAAGTGTCAGCGTGCTGGCATCACTGTGCGAATGGTGACTGGTGACAACATCAACACTGCCAGAGCCATCGCTATTAAGTGTGGTATCATACAACCTGGAGAGGACTTCCTGTGCATCGAGGGCAAAGAATTTAACAGAAGGATTCGTAATGAGAAGGGCGAGGTATACATACTGTATATATACCTATATGTAAAATTCTGTTAATGAACCCATTCAAAGGTTTAGAAAAAAAGGCCCAGTGCTGAGCCATGCGCAAGACATGCCCTCACCTGATACACACCCCACTTCTGGAATACACAGTAAATAGGAAGCGTCTAATTAATGTAAATGCCAAGAATAAATGTATTTATACTGGACCAGTATATACAATCTAGTAGTGAATAAAATCTCTGTGAGGCATACAAATGATACCAATGTATCCACACTCCCATCCACACACATTTCAAGGACTGAAGAAGTGCTGTTATCAACTTGTCCCAAGGACTTTAGGGTTGTTCTCATTTGCTACATTTGACCTTAACCTTTGCTGTAAATTTTTTTAAAATAAATAGGATTAAGCACTTGCATACTAGAGCCAAACATGTGGTTCATTAGCCATGGGAATGTAGCCAGCACTCTGGAGAGTGTAAAGTGGCAAATGGATTTGAGAAAATGTTGTGGGGAAATCCAATTTTGGACAAAGGTCCTTGAAATTCAGAGGTGAATAAAAGCAAGCACATCCATTTCCGATGTCTATAGGGAAATGGTTTGCCATGAATAGGTTGGAACTAGCAGCACAATTCGGCTGTTTAAGTCAGTGTAGGACTCTCTAATCTTTAGCATTTTAAAGTATTCATGTTCCGTCAAGTAATACAAAAGCCTGCATGGAAGCACAGTGAAGGAAGTCTTTATATTTTATTAGATTAGCATAAGAGACTAGAGAGAACATTTCAAAAAAATTGGCATGCACATTACTATCCCCTTCCATTTGTTACATCAACAGATGGTCTCTGGGTGATTTTAAAGTGGGATCTGATGCCTGTGATCTCATCCAAGCTCATGCTTCTCTGCCACTGACAATAAAGATTGCCTCTCTTTAGTATTTAAAGAAATAAAATCTTATTTGCCATGCGTTTTGGTTTCCTACCATTTTACCCTGATGGATCTGTGCCACAGCTAAGGGGGAAAGTCAATACGAGAACATTATGTATTTTTACAGGTGGTCTGGTTAATGATTTGATTTTTGTTTGATTTAAATACAGCTTTTATTTAAAGTAAATCCCCCAACATCTCATTGGGTTTACGTCTATATAGTATCTCAAAAAGAGTAAATCCCTCCAGACCATAAATGTAGATTTTAGCCATATTTAAAACTGACCAAAGAGGCAGGATGCTTTACATGGTCCTTAAGGGATAATATGGCCTTCTGCTGTCCCAATTGCCAAAGGCGCATTTTTGAAAACCTATCACTTTCTCATTTCTGGTCACTATCACACAATGTACCAGGACGTGTGTGTCTTCACACCAGCCTTCTATTCAACTCCATGTCTTTATGCAGTCCAAACTCCAACCATCTGTTCCATTGTTGCTGGATGGAATAGTTTGGGACTAACCTTCACTTTGTTTAATGTTGTTGACCCATATACTTGTTTGAGGCTGAATATATGTATAAACATTATAATTAATACACCTTATCTTCACCTCCCACCGCCTCATTTTCAATTATGGTTTAAAACTTTAGGCCCCAGTTGTCTGTAGTCCCAACAGACGTATCTGGACTTCATTTCAGATGTAAGCTCTGCATCAAGTATAGCATCCTGGGAACAATCAGGCAAAAAACAAAATCAACACTGAAAATAAACCTGTTTTATTGCGCATGTGTTAATTTGAACCTAAAGTTAACATACAGCCATGCTCATACTAACAAGTAATCGTTGTATCGCTATGATAGTGACTTTAGACTCGCAGGGATTCAGACTGTCTTAAAAGCTTATTGTGTGTGTGTCATCTTTAGGTTGAACAAGAGCGCATTGATAAAGTTTGGCCCAAACTGCGAGTGTTAGCCCGATCCTCTCCGACAGATAAACACACGCTTGTTAAAGGTGAGGAAAATCTGTATTATCTGTTAATTATATTTAATTTTTTTGTACTTTATTGTCATTGTGTGATTTGTGATTTTTTTTTATGTAGCAACTGAAGGACATTCAAAACTAAGATAATATATATACTATAACACACCATGTCCTTATAATTTCCAGGGGCGTTTGTGGACACCTTACCAGCACATCCACAAAAGTGTCTCCTTCCTAAACTGTTGCCACACAAATACAATCCACACACCTGTGTGGTAGCAGTTTAGGACACCTCTGTGGGTATGCTGGTAAGATGTAACATTGTAAAAGGTATAGATTAGTAAAGTAAGCTTTGTGTATAGTTATAAAAAACCCTTTGAAAAATTTACTGACTATTACTATTATAATTATTTTCTTATTAAATATTGGTATTAGTAGAGTGATCATAAACCCCAGAAATTATACACTGTTAAAAAATATATGACTTGATGAATTGATGTTTTCACTTTTTATAAACTGTATAATAACACCTCTGTCAGCTAAAAAAAAATCTTAATTGACATGTTTATAATACTAAATGGCAGAAGCATTACATGGCAATTAATGACCAACATAATTACGTAACATTTATATTCCAGTGGACCAGTTTATTGTGATTAGATTAAACACTATAACAGGTGTATTGAGTTGTTAAGTACTGTTTATTACTTTATTAAACTTAAGGTGGTTTAATGCTGATTTATTGATTTTGCTATTTATTGCTAACAATAATATTAGAATAAAAGCACTATATTGTGTTTTGTGCTCAGATTAAGCAGCAGTTTACTAATGCAGCATTACAATTACATGGATACTCTGATGTTGCTATTATTATAATCATTGTTATTATTATTATTGTTTATTCTGTAATGATGCTTTCTCTCAGGTATAATCGACAGCACATTGGTGGAGCAAAGGCAGGTCGTAGCAGTAACAGGGGATGGCACCAATGATGGACCTGCTCTGAAAAAAGCGGATGTTGGCTTTGCCATGGTACATTTCCAATCAGCCATAACCACACTTTTTACCTTATTATTCGACATTCAAATCTTTGCATTCTCATGTGGCACCAAAGTTTAAGCTGTCCTCATTTCCCAGCTAACGTCTCACTGACACACAGCAACACGCCATTTTGTATCCCCCAGATAAGAAAAAAAATGCAACAGTGCCCCCTAATGTGCTCTTTGAGCAGTGGATCAACTTTGATTGTATTAGAATAATTGTCCTCTAGTATTTATTGCACACAAAAATGTTTAATAAAACCCAAATACTGGAAAAGACGTTGGGCGTTTTTTAAATTTGAAGAAAATAAAAGCTAAAAGATTTTCAAATCACATGAGCCAATATTTTATTCACAATAGAACATAGATTACATAAATTTTTTAACTTTTAAACATTTTTACGCTTTCATACACTAAATGAGCTCATTTTAAATTTCTACAGGTCTTAAAATAGTTGTGACGGAGCATGTTTAGGTTTATGATTTCGGTTAATGAACCACTTTAAATCAGTCCAGTTTAAATGAGTCTTGGCCCACAATACACGACAGCACTTCTGTACTCCGTTCACATATGGCTTCCTTTTTGCATAATCAAGCGTTAGTTGGTATCTGCAGATGGCACAGCGGATTGTGTTTATAGTCAGTGGTTTTTTTTAAAGGTTTTCCTGGGCGCATTTAGTAATGTAATGCAGTGTCGTCTGAGGGCCCGAAGAGGCATCTCACAATGGCTTTGTCTCTTTTGCACAGAGATATCTCCAGTTTCTCTTAAACTTTTGTTGATGTTATACTCTGTTGATGATAAGTCTTTGCAATTTGACACTGAGGAACATTGTCTTTAAAGGATTCCACAATGTTTTTGCGCACTCTTTCACAGATTGGAGAACCTCTACCCATCTTTACTTCTGAGAGATTCTGCCTCTCCAAAACATCCCTTTTATAGCTAATTATGTTACAGTCCTGATCTCAATCAACTTTTTGGTTGATAAATGTTCTCCTAGCTGAATCTTCCAAAAAAATTTATTTCTTTTTTCAGCCTTTTGTTGCCCCTGTGCCAAAAGGTTTTTGAGACCTGTAGCAGGTATCAAATTTTAAATCAGCTCATTTAGTGCATAAGTGTAAAATGTTTCTGTTTAAACATTTGTTTTATTGTAAATAAAATATTGGCTCATATAATTTAAAATTCCTTTAGTTTATTTTATTAAAAGTAAAAAAAAGCTTCAGAGCTTCAGACTAGCAGCAAAAGGACTGTACTGCATAGCAGCTTATATTGGCAAAGACGGCAGATGATTGGCATGTAACACAATCAATCAGTATCACGTTCGGGGCTGTAAAAATGCAGACGTGCCTACAACAACATACTGGCTAGCAAGCAAAAGTAGTGTATTTAAGACTTTGCAAAAAACCTACCAACACTATTAAAACACATACACTTTCTTTTGAAAATTTTCAATTATCCGAAAAAACCAATAACAAACACAAATTATTTTGTAAAAAACATTTTTTTTAAATAAAACCGTATTTATTGTGGTTCTGAAGAAATGCAAAATAATGCCATATTAATCAGGCATTTAGTCAGCTATGCAAAGAAATATAAATGGTAATTAAAATAAAAAGTGTATCTCTCTGTAACATCTTTGGCCTGGTCTAACATTGCTTTTCATTTTTTCTTATTGATAGAAAAATGGGGTTTTTTTCTCCATTTTGATTTAAGCTGCAAACAGTCAACTGGCTTAAAAATTAATAAAGTTTCCTCTTGCTTTGAATACAGGGAATTGCTGGCACAGATGTGGCTAAGGAGGCTTCGGACATCATCCTAACAGACGACAACTTCTCAAGTATTGTGAAAGCAGTAATGTGGGGTCGCAACGTCTATGATAGTATCTCCAAGTTCCTGCAGTTTCAGCTTACTGTAAACGTGGTGGCCGTGATCGTGGCATTTACTGGAGCTTGTATTACACAGGTTATACTGATGTCCAGAACACCTGCAGGCCATTAGTGACATATGTAGATTTCACTTCCACTTACAGAAAGAGATTTTTATTTTTTATCTTTTTTTGTTGCTCAGTGAGGTTAAAAAAACCTTTAAAAACTGCTGTGCATCGGTAGAATTTCATTGCATTACATTTCCGACTTCAAAATGACTCTAAGTCTGAAAAAATTATCTAACCAATAATGCATTTTTGCGGTTACTTTTCCATATAATCGGTTATTTATATGTTAGTTATTAAAGTAATAAACATATTTGCATTGTTTCTTATTACTGCAGTAACATATGCTCTAATATTACTGTGCCAGTGCTAGTGACCCGATCCAGCCCTCTGTAATAGCTTACTCAAGGAACATTGCCTAAAAAATCAAGCCAACGATTAGTTCTATTCTACACTGAGTTGCAAAATGTTTTATTAAATTGTACTATTATGTATACAATAGGTGCCAAAAATCTTAATGGGTGCACAATTTATCACAACAGTAATACAAAACACATTTTATACATAATACATTTTTTCTAAGGCTATTTATTTACACCGCATGTAATATTCATAATTTATGTCATGAGCATACACTGTATGGCCAAAAGTTTGTGGACAACTTACCAGCACACCTACATAAGTGTATATTTCCCAAACTGTTGCCACAAAGTCAGAAGCAAACAGTTATCTATTAATACATTATTTCTTTAACTTAGAGATACATAAGCTGTTCCAGCATGACAATGCCCCTGTGCACAAAGTGAGGTCCATAAAGTTCAAACCAGAGTAAAAGATCCAGAGTGTCTGGCACACCTTTAGATGAACTGGAACACTGGCTACATCATGAACATTAGTGCCAATACTTTAAAATCTAGTAAAAGACATTTTAGAAGTCTGATTATAGGAGTACGAGTGGAACTAAAATACAGTAGTGTAATTTATAACGGTTAGTTGTGTGAACTGCAGTCTGATCATTTTAAAGAATATCCCCTAAATAAGCCTGTCATCGTTGCTTCATGATTTTCATGAGCATATTGTAATAGAATTTGTACATAGACTATGACAGGAATCACAATAAATTATAACATTTAACCATTTATAATCTCTATTTGTAACAATATATTTTTAAATAAAATCTTTATAAAGAAAATGCAAGTTATTAAAAAAATATATTTCAGATTTATAACATCATTCCAAAAGGCCAGTGTTGTATAGGCCACACTGTATCTCTGAGCACATTTTCCTTTTTGTCCTCTCAGGATTCTCCACTGAAAGCTGTTCAGATGCTGTGGGTAAACCTCATCATGGACACCTTTGCATCCCTTGCTCTGGCCACGGAACCTCCCACTGAATCGCTTCTTATGAGAAAACCATACGGCCGGAACAAGCCGCTTATCTCCAGTACCATGACCAAGAACATTCTGGGCCATGGCTTCTACCAGCTTTTAATTATTTTTACTCTGCTTTTTGTGGGTATGTCTTTCTTATACAGTTGCAGTTGTATTGAATGTGAAGATCAGATGCGTTTATCTAAGTCTTTTAACTACGCAGAAAGAACAAAAAATATTACTGATTGCATAACCACTTTTGTGTAGGCGAACAGCTTTTTGACATCGACAGTGGCAGGAACGCACCTCTGCACTCGCCTCCATCTGAACATTACACCATCATCTTTAATACTTTTGTCATGATGCAGCTCTTCAATGAGATCAACGCCCGCAAGATTCACGGCGAGAGGAATGTGTTTGATGGCATTTTTAGAAACCCCATCTTCTGCGCTATTGTTCTAGGCACCTTTGCAATTCAGGTAGTAACTAAGACAAATATTGTTTGTTTATTTTATGATTTAACATAAAATGGTTCTTAATGAAGGTCAAGTATCAGAAGCCTACATTACTGATTTATAGGGATGTACCAATTTGTTAAAATTGCATTGATTTGCTTAAAACCTTTAAATATTTGTGTTAAAAGCTATCCTAATCAATGACTATTATGCATGATATTCGTTTTCAAAGCAAACATGAATCAGTGACAATAAGAAAATATGTAGTGTAAGGCTTCTGCGACACAGTTTTGAAAACTGTATTATACAGTATAATTGTTTGTGTTTCAGATTGTTATTGTGCAATTTGGAGGAAAACCCTTCAGCTGCTCTCCTCTCGACATAGAGAAATGGATGTGGTGTGTTTTCTTCGGGCTTGGGGAGCTGGTCTGGGGACAGGTATTTTGCTATTTCAGTCCAAGTCACCAAGAATTTTGTCTACAGCAGTGTGCAAAAGTTTTTGTTCATTAACAAAACCTGATTTGGTATTATTTGTAGTATCCTAATAATAATAATCAATCAAGTCAATGTTAAATCTTTGTTATCATTGATCTGCATGCCTTGTGTTTTGATTTAAATGTATCCTGTTAACTTACATTATGTTACAAATTGAAAAAAAAAATCATTAAGAAAATTGAAGAATTACTGTAAAGATCAGTGCTTTGCACATTATCAACATTTTTGCACCCTTTGCATTATTGCACATTATTTTTAAACAATGAATACAATTTGTTATTTATGAAATAATTCATTTGCTTCACTGGAGTGTAACAAATAGCAAGTTTGACAAAGTGAAGAAAAAACACATTTCCACAAATAATTCATTAAGATCCCTTGGTGTGACTCAGGTGATTTCCACCATCCCGAACAGTAAGCTGAAGTTCCTGAAAGGAGCTGGTCAGCTCACTCAGAAGGATGATGTTCCAGAGGAGGAAATGAATGAGGATCAGGAGGAAATTGATCATGCTGAGAGGGAGTTACGGCGAGGACAGATCCTCTGGTTCCGTGGCCTCAGCAGAATCCAGACTCAGGTGCGAGACACAGCAATCCTTTGCAAAATACTTACTGACTAAAATGCATGGATACAGATATAATTTTATATTGCTTGTAATTTGCCATTTTACTAAATTGTGATTAACTTTTTTTTAAATTCTAAACTAACTATCTCACTAATATTAGCTAATGAGGTCTTTATTGTTCTGGAAAGTGAGAATTAAAAAAGAAAACAAAATGTTGTATTATTGTGTTTCTAAATGAGAGAAAATTTTGTGGACACCTTACCAGCACACCCACATAAATGTGTCTTAACCAAACTGTTACCAAATAAGGCTAAAGCAGACAGTTGTCTAGAACGACTTAGTATGTTGTAGCATTACATTATCTCTTTACCAAACCTAATTAATACCTATGACAGTGCCCCTGTGCATAAAGCCCTTGAGTGTAATTGTACCTGACCTCAAACTTTTTGGGCTGAACTTAACCTTTTCCAGACCTTTCAGTGTCCATTGTTAATACTATTGTAAAATCCCCACAATCAGAACATTATGGGATTAATAGTAAGTCTAAATCTGAAAAAGAATGGTCAATAGACACGTGACTGTGATGGTCAGATGCCCCAATTCTATATTATTCTATGAGTATTATACAAAAATAGTTGTTCCTAAAAAGTCATTTCTTTGAAAATGTTGAAATATGATGAAAAAATGTAATATTTGTAACTGTTTGCATGATATGTCCTATGCATTTGGTACTAATTCCTTATTTTAGCAGCATTGCTTCAGATGTCAAGTATTGAACACCTTTAAATACTTGCTACAGGCACCATCACACCGCACACCCTAAACCACAGTTTAAAGAAAAAAACCTACTATTTTTTTTCCTACTTTTAATACAGCGTTTTACAATTCTGTAACAACGCTATAACTTTGTGCGAAACATTGTGCCTTTAAACCTAAAGCTTCAATCCTTTACTGGGGTGTAGATGATTTGATGTTTGTGCTGTCTGTACCCTTGTTGCAGATCGAGGTTGTGAACACGTTCAAGAGTGGGACTTCATTTCAGGGGGCACTGAGGCGACAGTCCTCCACCACCAGCCAGAATCAGGATGTAACCAATGTTTCTAGTCCTAGTCACATGTCCTTGTCCAATGCCCTTTCCTCTCCTACCAGCACTGCTGCTGTTCCTGCTGGCCGTGAGTGACTACTCTGTGTGTGCTTGTCTTAGATGCCCTCTAAGAAAATTTTAAATAAGAAGGAATCAAACACAAAGGATATGGATTAACAGTTGAAAGACCGAAATGGAAGAATTTTTTTCTGTATTGAAATTACTGGCAGAAATTAAAAATGTTACGCAAACATGTGAAACTGAGATAAACTAAACAGATTTTGTCATTACTCATAAGGTGTTAAAAAATTGACTAAAAACATGCGTCAGACGGGAAGATCTAAGTCAGGTTTGCAGTGTCCACTTTGTCAAAGTTGAGTTAATTTAACACATTGCTCGCACCGTATATATATTTCTGACTTGGTGCATTGCCACTACTATATGTTTTTGTATTATTATATTTAAAATAATAGCTACTACAAGCAACACAACCTACATTTACCACAGACAAAATACAGGAGATTGTGTTTTTGCGATAAGCCATGCCTTTAGTGGCGTTTCGGTTTAACTTTTGAAGTGGTTAACCTAATAAAGTACAATAAACCACCATAGAGATAACACTGAGAGTTGTAGCAGTATCGACTGCTTGTTGTTAGGTTAATTGACAGAAAAAAAAAGAAACACTACTTATTTGAGCAAAAAAAAAAAAAAGGTTGTTATTCTTGGGCTCCTTGGTACCGAGATCATTGACCCATCAACTTTATTGATTTATTTTAATTTTTTCCCTTTATCGTGCAGTAGAGGGTTCAATTGTTAGTATTCAAACAGATATTTTTTAATAAATTTTTTTTGGAAAGAGTGCATTTACAGTACTCATCGCATTAGAGGGCATCTTTGACCATCTCCTCTCTGCTCTTCTCTGGTGTTTCTTTCCTTGCTTTCTTGTAAGTGTGTATAAATTAATCACTTTACTCATCCCTTTATTAGAGGAGCTCTTGTCTGAATGTCCACTATGTGTTTGTCTCCCCAGAGTGCTAATCACCTCGGAGTGAGGGTGCAGCCTACGGCGTGAATTTAAGGTTGTGAGTCCCCCACCCGCTGTCCGTTGCTCAATTTGATGTGAACTAATTACCTTCTGCAAAAAAACCTTACCAGGCTGCGTAAACATTCAAGTATAAGCCAACAATATCCCCAGCTATATCAGCTGTATATGTTTTCTGATGAAGATGCAAAAATCTTATTCTGATTCTTTTTTTTTTTTTTTTCTGAACAGCTTTGAAGATGTGTGAAGAAAGTGTTGGGCCTTGATCATAGTCTTGTCTTGTCTAGTCCGTGTGTAAATCCGAGCCCGATGAGGCCCATTCTGTCTCGTTGCTTCACGCTGTCACGTCTTGCTAAAACTTAGGCTGGTTTTCCATTGCTGTGATTTGTCTTTTCATTGTTTTTTGTGTGTTGGCTTCATTGCCATTTGCTGGTTAAAATATAAATAAAATAAGGAGAGACGATTGTCTCCAAGTGTCAAATTAGATAGTTTGACATGGAAACTGCTCTATTGTGCATTTAATCTGATAACAAAATATTTAATTAAATGATGCAGTGTGGAGTATATACTATGCAGATTCTGATTAATATAAATGATAAATAATCTGTCTCTGAGCAGGATAGAAGAGCTCATGTATGACATCATCCAGATCCCCTAGCCCTTCATATATGTTATTTTTATTTATTTATTTTTTTTTTAGAAATTTCTAAACTCTAAGGCAGAAATAACATAATAACAGCGTGTGCACTGGGCCCACAATCATTAAAAAGGATTGCTGTGCATTTAATATATCTATTTGTAATTTTGCCACATCTCCGGTCTATAAAAGAGCATAATTGCAGTCAAACAAACATACTTGATTATGAGACATTATGCCAACGTATTTTGTTACTTGCGCAAGCAAAACATCTGTTCTTTAACTCTTTCTGATAGTTCAGTCAGCCAGATGGTACATCCCTAGCATATTTTCTCAGGACCTGTTTATTTTAGACCATTACATCTATTAAGTATATTGTGAAACGGTTTATCTTAGCAAACATAAGCACAAAGAATTTTGTGGCCTATACTTGAGTGTTTACACAATAACGCATGGCGTTGTCAAGAGAACAGACTGCAGTCTGTTTCTGCCTTTCTTATTTAGTGTGCAGTGTGTGTCTGTGTCTGTCTTTCTATGTGTGTGTGTGTATTCCTGTGTTTGTTTGAGGTGTCTTTTCATAGTGTTGTCCTAAGCTGCATGTTTTCACTGTGTTGTTGTACTGAAGCTTGGTGTATGGTGTGCCTTTGTGTTATAACTCTATGCTTTTACGAAGCATAGAACTTCTCATCTCAGCCATCTCTCCGTATCCTGTGTTTGTGTCGACTTATTTGATGCGTTTCTTCTAAACTCATCTTGGGTCTGAACTCTTATCTTTTCTTCTTACCTTGTTTTAAAAAAAGCTGCATGTGCTTTATTTCCTTTGAAAAATAACAGAAATTGTCTCTAGGTATACAACAAAACCGGATTTCACTGTATACCATATTCTGTGCTGTGCAAAGAAATTCTGCTTCTTTTTTAATTTTTTGTTTTTACCTTTTTTACTCTTTACTTTAGTTTTAAATATTGTTTGAATAGATTTTTAAAACCTGGTGCAACAGCGTTTCAGTGCACGAACAGAGTTAGTGAATTTGGGAATGCCTCTCTGAGTTTTGAAGCTACAGTTTACAGTGGTTCCTGCGGCCTTCTTTCGTACATATCTTCCCTATAGATAATTTTTAACTTCAAACAGAAAACTCATTTATTCTTTTATCTCTCTTTTTTTTTTTTTTTTGCAGATCCGCGTAGTGAATGCATTCCGTAGCTCGCTCTACGAAGGCCTGGAAAAACCCGAATCCCGAACCTCCATCCACAACTTCATGACCCATCCTGAGTTTAGAATAGAGGACTCGACACCCCACATCCCACTTATAGATGATACCGACATAGACGACGAGGCAGCCAAGAAGAATTCAAGCCAGCCATCATCCCCCAACAAGAACAACAATGCTATCGACAGCGGCATAAACCTTACCACCGACACAAGTAAATCTGCTGCCTCGTCCAGTCCCGGGAGCCCCCTTCATAGTCTGGAGACTTCGCTCTAGCCCTGTTGACCCGAAAAAAAATTTATTACGTCCTTTTAAAGGACAATACACGTTATATAGCCAACGTGCACACAACGTGGGCTGACTGAACGTGTAGTCCGAAGTGTGTTATATTTTTTCTCTCCTTCTTCTCAGCTAATGCTTTTAGAAGATCGAGATTTTAATTGGATCGTTTTTTGGATTGACTTGAAAAACAGAAACGGACCACACTCCCTTTTTCTGAGAATGCTATGGACCACAGTGAGAATTATTTAAATCGAATAAAGCTCCTCTAACTGCTTCTCCTGCATGAATGTACATTACCCGAGTTTTTATTTTTGAAACGATTTAATTTCCATTCTTGGATTTGATTTGGTGGGGAGTGCCGTGGGCTGCAACTATTAAGACTCTGATTTACTGATCTCTGAGTATCGTGTGTGGCATGTACCTAACTGTATAGATTTATTTGGTTAATGAATAAATTGTGTATCGAGGTTGCAGGGCTCGACTTGCACAAGTAGATTTTGCACCTGTTGGAAAAAGAACCTATGGTAAATAGCATTTCGTAAAAATACTATATAATACATAAATATATAAATATATACAGAGTTTATCTTTGTTGGCATGTTGCCTTGTTTCTGCTTTAATGACTTTAACTACTTTAACTTATTTATGTCCTAAAGAGAATGTAATTTGTTTACAAGAAAACCATAGATCCGTCCTTTTTTTTAACAATAGGGTTTAAACCATACAGCAGACTTAGCTGGAAAAACTTCAAGCTGACAGTTACTCTCCTCTAGGTGTTTTATTACAAACCGTGTGCTGGACTTGCCTGCTATTTTGTCATATAATGTAGATATTTTTAGAAGATTATTAAAGAAACCAAAATATAGTTGGATTATATAATTAACATGGCATCTTAGTATTATATGATTGTTGGAACGAACACTGAATAGTTTCCACCTTCTTAAACCCGCTCTCAACGTGGTAGATAAAGGTTTAATTTCTATACACAGTTGTTTTTATTTATTTATTTTTTTTTTTACGTTCACCGCTTGGAAATGATTTTTTTTAGTCCATCTTGAAGATGAGCATTCATTTCAGGGTTGGATTTAAATTGTAGTTTAGAAAAAACTGTTTATTAAGCACCAAAAAATTTGGTGCGACTATTACAGGTTGCAAATTGTTGTTTTGGAATCTTCTGTTTTAAAGGATGTAAATTAGGTTATTTGGCTTTTATTGAAATCAGAGTTGTGTTTAAAATCTTGTGATATACAGTGTTGATTTTTTTTTTTTTTTTCAAATTCTAGATTTCTTTTTTTTGAAGGACAGAACCCAGCTGCAGCGATGTTAACATAATGAAACTAAGCGGAACAAAATAACAGCAAAAGAAGAAAAAAAAAACAGAATGTGGCTTTTGACTTTTTTCTAAGATGAAAAGATAATACATATATGATCATTTTTCTGCACTATCCAGATATGAATGAATTTCTGTGGTGTAAAATTTAGATGTGCTTCTGTGTGTAAAAAAAAATCAAAGCTTGTCTTCCTGCGGTCAGTAAAATATTCTCAAGCATCTCAACAGTAGTATTCAGTAGTCGTTAACTATTTATCGTGCTATAGAGAAGGTCAATGCGAAACAAAGGCACATTTACAGGGAAAACTGATGTAACTGACATCCCTCAAAATTCTCCTATATTATTATCTTCTGAATTGGAACTACAGAAAAGCATGATCTTGTGCTTAATATGCAAGATAATCTCACTTTCCTTTTGTCCCAACCCGATGTTTCTTTTTTTCTTTTTTTTAAAATTTTTTTAAGTTTTTCTCATCATGAGATGGTGCATAAAGCTTTAATCGTTAGCTCAGGCATGCGTAAAGAAATTTCAATTTCCAAAAAAAAAAAAAAAAAAAAAAATCAGAATCCTGTAACTATAAAAATGTTATTTTGTCATTTATTTCAGAGCAACTTCTGCCAACACTCTCAGCATTTCTGTGGTAACTGTTTTACTTTTTATGGTGAATGTGGATGAAAAGGGTAAGTACTTGATATAGAGAAAGCTCTTTACTTGATTTTATATGTACCATCTTCTGGCAACAACCCCAACAAACAACAAAAATACAGTCAATAACGCAACCCTGTTCCATCCATTGTTTTTAAGTGATCTTAGAATTTTTAATAATATTTCTTGCAATACATTAGCTTCTATGTACTGTACTAAGCAGCATGCATTTTGTGGAACAAAGAAGATAAAACGCCACTGATACTTTTGGCACTCTAGAAATTTATGGGTAAATGATAAGTGTTCATTCATCTTGTTTTATGATTTTTTTTAATTGAAAAAAAATCTATACAATAATTGTAAATAAAGAATTCAATGTCCTTGTTCATTTAATACTATGCAAAACGTCATGCTTTCTGATTGTCACCCACCTCCCCTTAGAGTGTGTTGCTGGAATGTTTGTGGTCTCAAAAAAAAGTCAATAAATTATGTGATGTAAATGGATTTTCTAGCCTGAAAAAAGTGACAAACTGAGACTCTTGCCGCTTGACTGTCAAAACTCCAGACAGCAGCGGGAGTGAAAAATTAAAACAAATAAACAAAAAAAAAATAAAAATCAGCACTTAATAAATTCCCACAGCAGCATGAACCAGAACTGTGTCTAATTTCCAGTTTTGGAGTCTTGTGTGATGCTTTCCTAAGTATGCATGTGTAAGTGTGTGCATGTGTGTGTGCACGGGTATGTGTGCTGCAGTTTCACCTCAGAACTAGCTTGTGGCAGTGAGTTCCCACAAGTAATTGACAACACCTTTAATACTGGCATCCAGTAGCAGGAGTTAAATTTCATTTAGCATTTGCGATATCAGTTATGTTAAAATGTTGTACTTACTTTAAATGAATATTTAATTTGGAAAAACTAATACTTTAAAAAATCGAAACGACAATGGGGCAGTGCCACGGTTGGCAAGCGCCATAATTGGTGTTGCTGCTTAATACCAGTGACACTGTCAACACTGACTATTGCAATAAGACCTCAAGCAGAACATTAAACCTAATCCTGGAGTTTTTTAGGTGGAATGTAATCCAAAGTTTAGATGTAGTTACCTGGTGTTTTTGGGACACAATAATAGATAATCGTTAGTTAAAAAAAATAAGGAAACAAATTACATGTTGGATTTTTGTTAACAAAATATTAAAGTTTAAAAGCTTTACTTTTAAATGATTTATGGACAAATGCATCAGGACTACTGACCATTAAATCTACAGGAATTTTTTTTGTAAACATCTATCAGATTTAGTTTTTCTATTACTTGTCACAAACATTTTGAAACTTTTCTATAATCCTACGCTAAAATCTGTTTTTTGAGAACCAAATAACGCAATTAGTGAGACAACTTTAAACCACCTCTGGAAATTGTCAAAATGAGTCAGGTAGACTGTACAGCAACAAATAAATCTTATTGTGGCATTTTATGAGCAAAATTGCCACTACAAATTGCTTTTGCTTGCTGCTAGCTACAATTTAGCACAGGTTACCGAACGTGTCACAGATTGATGACATAAAACTCTGGACAAATCTTTTTGTGTGCGTCTGTTTTTGCGTTTTTGTGTTTTGACATATTAAGTCTGACAACTGAGATTCTACATTGTGAAATTGGGCTCATGCTTGTACAGTCTGACAGTAATCGCAAAAGACTATTTAAAATCGCATAATGTAAACAGACTTTAGTTTCAGTGAAGAGACTGACACATTATATAGAAACATAATTTTGAGTGCTTTCAAATTAAGGGCAAAAGTTTGGAGAAGACACACCTATGTGTCTGCTGGTAAGGTGTACACAAACCTTTCAAGATATACAGTACATTGTTAGATTTGTGACAATAGCCAATGAGACCTGGATGCATCAGTAAGCTCCTGGACAGTCTGTAGTTGTAACTGATGTCTTCTGTTGCTTCAATATAAAATGTCCTAAAATTCAGATATGAGAAATGTGAGGGCCAGTCAATGGCTTTCATTATTAAAAAATACCTTTGCACTGCGGCCACAGGAGGAACCCAGGGTCCACAATGGCTCTGAAGAAGTCATGTTGGTACTCAACAAACAATAATGGTGTTTTTGGCAAGAACTTATGATATAAATTTAAAATTAATGGCCGATCCAATTTGCACGTATTTTATAACAGCAACTTATAATGTTGCCATTACAGTGGTGCCACCATTGGCTGCCTCTATCTTTTGGAGCTCTAGATTTTGTCTTGTTTTTAAACATAAACTTTTAAAAATTCTACTTTACTTACCCCATTATGCATTGTGACTCTGCAGTCAAAAAAAGAGTCATTCTTTTTTTGTGGGAACCATCACCCAAGACCTTAAATAGGAGAACTAACTATAAACTAACTATAAACCATAGCCTTTCCAGTCTGTCAGGCATTCCAGCTTGCTAACACGATGATGGAAGTCCAGATATTAGTTTGCAGAGTATAAGGTGCTGTTTTCCAGGATCAGTGGTAAAGGGGGTTCATTACTCACACCAGGCTCTGTGGAAGGGACAGACTAAGGTGAGTGAAAGGGTGGCATGGAAGGCTGGTTGAATATGGTAAGTTGTAGTTATCTGGAGCAGGTAACTGACAGGGTATGTTTGTCTGATTATGGAAAAAGAAATGGAACTGGGGCTTAACTTTTTTGCTGGGTAAGTGCATTCAGATCCACAGGTGGATAGCCAGGCCTTTTGCCCAGGAAGATTAACTGGAATGTCAGCATGCCAAACATCAGCCAGGATCTGTTGGCTGCCCTCTGCAGGTGATAGTGAGCTTCGTCCCAGTGGTCGACAGATGGTAGATTGGATGGTTCTCCAGACCACGGAAATAGATGGGGCTGGTAACCGAGTACACATGGGAGAGGTGCAGGTACAGTAGCACATTGGTGTAGAAAGATCTGTGCATACCGGAACCAGTTCCAGGTGTTTTGGTGGCCGTGGCAGAGAGTTTGCAGGAAAATGTGCTGGAGGAGAAGCTCAGCTGTTTCCATAGTAGTGGGTCGGTTACTCAGGGGGTCGAATGACATGATTTTAAAAATCTATTCACCACCACAAAAATGCAAGTCTTACCAGAAGAAGGCAGGAGTTCACTCATAGGTGTGACCGGGGTAAGGAACAGGCATAGGAATAGGGTCTGTCATTTTTTATTCTGGTCTGTAAAAGATGGTAAAAGGAAAGCAAATAAAGAAAATTGGCCATCCAGCTTGTCTGGATTTAGGCGTTTCATAATTCTTATGGTCTGTGAGTACCCTAAAAGGATTTTGTTAAGTGTAAGAAGCGGTGTGGTGGTAAATGTCTTTTTCAGTTTTTCTCAAAGGCACCTGTTGCTGTTGACTCTGACCTTCCTTGAAGAAGATTTGTAAAGGGATATACAACAAGCTGAAGTTTTTGATATCCTGTCGGTAAAGTTAGTAAGGCCAAGGAAGCATTTTATTGTATTGTGAATTGGCCAGTTCCAAACTGCTTCTACCTTCCCCTCATTTTAGTGATGGTGTAACCAAGGAGCTGAACTAAGGACTTAATTGGCTTTTAAAAAGAGGTTGTGCTCTCTCAGGCACTGAAGGACCTCTGCAACATATGCTGGTGATATTCTCCTATACGCTGGGAGTAGATCAAGATGTCATCAAAATATACCAACACAAACTTGTGGAGGAACTCTCGAAGTACCTTCTTCATCAAGTCCTAGAATACAAAGGGGGCATTGACCAGTCCAAATGGCATAAGCATTTTTAATGACCTTTAGGGGTTACAAAGTCTTCAAACTCATCCCCCTTACATATTCGAGATTGTAAGCACTGCGTATGTCCAATGTGTTGAACATTGTGGCACCCCGAAGTTGTCCCAAGGCTGCTGGTATGAGGGGAATTGGGTATCAGAACTTCGCTGTTTTTTTTAATGCTCTGTATGCAATGCAAGGCCACAATCTTCAGTCTTTCTTTGCTGGGGATTTCATAGTCGGATGTAGCCTTGCTTTAATGCCTACTCAATATAATGATAATATAATAATATACTCCTTCGTAGCCTTCTAAAGAAGATGTAACAGGATAGTATACCTCCTAGACTTTTTATGAAAGAGGGGTAACACTGGAGAAGAAAAAAAACACCAAAGAGATATTGTAGGAAAGCCTCAGGATCTCACCACTCCTCCATAGGATCTCCTGCTGATGGTGATGTCACCAAGAGCGACCCAGAATGATATCTGATGTAGAGTGCTCTAGAAAATATAACTATAACAAATTCCCATGCTGAGATGAAGTAGACCTACTTGGTGTTTAATGTGCTGATGGCTAAGGGGCTGTCCAACTATGTATTGAGCTAGATTATGGGTCGAGAGGTAGTTCCTCTTGAGGTTGAGCTAACGGCAGAGGTTACCCTAGATTAAATTTTCTGCTGAGTCGATGAGAGCTGAGAGAGAAAGCATGATGTTAGAAATCTGTACTTTAGTATTAAGCAGAATTTGGTCAACAGAGGGGTTTTGGATACAACTTACCCTAGTTCTTGGGGGGACAAATGGGACATACATCAATGAAATGTCCTTCATCTTCATAGTACAAACACAGACCTTTAGCAACAGGAAGTCTGCTATTGCCAATTTGCATGGGTTCCGAGTCTGGTTTTAGAACATATACACTTGTCGACTCTGACTGACAGGAATTCTTGGAGCAGAAAGGCCCCTGAAGCTTAACATTGCACTGTACACACAGTTACACATTTGGATACATGTTTAACTGACTTGTTCGAGCCTGACCTCATGAAACCGCAATTGGGGTGTCAAGTCCTGTCAGTAAGTGGTAAGGGGTGAGTGCTCATTCCAGTCACTGGTTGCTGTTTAGAGTATGGAACTTTAGAGACTTCATCTTTCTTTAGGTAATACCTTTAGGTAATAAAAGTTGCGTACTCTTTGAGGAGTCGTCAGCTGATCGTTGAAAAACTTGGTGAAAATGAATGAGAAAAATATCCAGTGTTTGTACGTCAGGACTGGCTTGATTTGATGACAGCTAAAATAGCTATCAAAAAACTGTTTTAAAAAAGAGCATGACACTATAAAAACATTGTTTACATGTTTGTTAAATTATTTTAATTACAGTATAGTGTGTTATGTGATGTATTCACATAGTAAATACAATTAATGTTTTAACAGAATATCAGAATATTTCTATAGAAAGAATTCTACATTTCTTGCATCTCTAATACAGACAAAACAAAAAAGACGTGCTGATTTTATTTATGTTAAAAGTTGTTCACCAAGTTAAACACCAGAGGGTGCACAAAGACAGAAAAGTAAACATTTGCAGCCAGGGATTTCTAATGTACCCAATGTCGCTGTTTTCTATTCTTATATCTTTGGCTAGTTTTAAAATATGATTGTTAAACAAATATACGCAAATACATACATTGCATGTAGTGTCTTATTTTAAACCTTTTAAATAAATACTGGCTAAAGGTAAGTCTTGGCTTGTAATTATTTAAGGCTTGTGGTGGGAATGAAAAGGGACCCAATAAGAGATTTTATGAAAATATTTTGAATATAGTTCTTCAAAGAAGTACAGTGAAAGAAACCAGTTAACAACTTACTACTTAAGGTCCCCAGAGGCAGCTCTTTCCCAAATACTGACTGCATATTGACTTTCTGCTTGTTTACTGGCACATTTTTCTATTTATTCATTTAATTAACTTAGCTAATAGATTCTAATACAAGTCTGACTAAGATGGCAGCACATGCACAAAGCGAAGCTTAACGCCTCTCCGGTTTTTGCAAATTACTTTTTCAGTTATTGTTTTTATTATTATTTTTTGTTCTTTATTTTAACTGTTGGACATAACTCGGCAACTTCATACAGCAGGCATACACTTTTGGACATTATACTACATTGCACAACCACCACAGTGGATCTTTACACATTTGTCTGCTACCTTCAAAGCTATTCCAGTTCCCAGACTGGAGTAAGTCAGCCAATCCAACAGAAAGTTCCCTTCATCGAGCTAATCAAAAGCTAAACCCCATTGCCCAACTTCTTCCTTGGCAACGTATGGTCTCTGGGAAATTAGATTATTATGGCTTTGGACTTTTCAACAAACAGCAGTTGTGGACTCGGGTAAAATTAAAGGTGGTGTGGTGCACTATACTGTTATGCTCGCAATCTTAAGTACAATGAATACGAGACTGATTTGTTTAATTGCTGAAGTATTACATTCCCAGATGCTAACTCTAAGCAGGAGTCAAAACTCTCATCATGTTTACACAAATACATCTGAGGCCTAAATACTCCCCAAATACACCCCATCATTAAATGTGTTAAGTCCACAGCGATGAATGTTAAAGTGTGGCTCAAAAATGTAGTCAGCTCCTTCCAGCCAACCTCAACATTCATCACTGGGGTTCATAATACTTTTGTTGCTTGTAGTTCAATTGATTTTTCTGGTGTCAGTGGTTCACTTCTACTTATTTTTTTGCCCACTTTTTACTTTACTTAAGAAATTTTTACACAAATATCTGTACTACTTTAGTTTTAATCTGTTTGGCAGCATGAATTATATCATTTGCAATTGCACGCACGACTTTTACCAATCATGTTTTGTTATTTTTTTTAATTCCATTACTGGCGTTTTCCTGTTTATCATGCACCGTAAACATAGGCGAGTTTATGAGCAGCTCCATTATCATTAGAAATAACCTAATTTACTATCAGTTCACCATTAGAAAAAAACCACATCATATGATCACAATCTAAAAAAACCATCATATATCTTATCGCCTTTATCGGTACATAATGTTTATTTTTATGCAATCCTGGTAACTGATTATTTACTTTAAGTACTTAAGTCAGACATGTCAGAGCCCATACTTTTGAGTAAAGAAATGTAGTCAGTACTGCAAGTTTACCAAAATCATTTTAAACATGAGTATCTGTACTTCTGCTTGACTAAAGTATGTGTACTTTTGCCATCTATGAGAGGATACAATCAGCTCTGCTTCTTATTCTGCTCTGACTTACCTACACAGTAGCAAAGCATAGAGTATGTGACTGGTCTGACTTCAGTTCTGCCTATAATATCATAATTCAACCAAAGCTGATCTACAAATTCAATTGTCTTGGCATTAGCCCTTCCATCTGCAATTTAACATTGGACTTTATCACTAGCAGACCACAGTCTGTTTGGTTAACTAACCATGACTCTTTCTACACTCATTTTAAACAGTGATGTTCCACAAGGCTGTGTGTTTAGCCCAATCATCTATTCCATTTTTCTCATGTCTGCATACCTGTGCATGGCTCCAACTACATATTCAAGTGTGGTGTGCAAACAACAACCTTGCTCTGAACACCCAAAATACAGATGAGCTGATTGTGGACTAACAGCAGACTAGGAAGTGTCTCACACACACACACACACACACACGAGCACACACACACACAAGCATTAAAATACCTTGGTGTCCATATCTCATATCAGTATGGGCTAGGCAACAATTCTTCGCAATGTGTTCATGTTAGCGCGTAGCTTATAATACTAGCCTCAAAAGTGGAATTGAACGTCAGTATTAGGCGAGGGAGCCCTCCGGTGGCGATGGCGGAAACTTTACATTACCCCCTTCTAGGCCCCTGAGGTCTGGGTGCAGGGCGTTCAGGATGAGCGGCATATGGAAATCATGAATGAGCCAGTTATAAAGAAGGTCCCAGGCCTTAACCCATGCTATTTTTTCTTGTCCTTATCCCTCCCAGTCCAGCAAATATTCCATCAATCCTCTCTCCTACTACTAATCATGATGTCATGACAGATGATGATGTCCCATTTCAATAGGAGGAGTGGTAATTTCAATAGGAGCGGGTGCATGTTTACAAATGTCTTTACAAAACATGGGTTTAAGTGTTTGACCACCAATAAGTTAAACAGCTTAAACAGCTTTAAAAGTACATTTAAACCCAGGTTATCGGGCTCTGAGGGCGGTGTGAACCCATGACATGCATCTCGAGAGTGTGACTTTGAGGCACAAACTTTGGTCTGCTGCTCTCACTTGGTATCTCAGGACAGATATTTTACCAAAGGGACGCACTGTCAACTACGCAAAGTGGACTTTCAAATGTGTCCTGAGGGGGGTCGAGCATCTTCGCAAGCATCAGCTTTGTGTTCAACTAAACTGCTCATGATCACTAAAAGCATGATTGCCACTGTCTCTAGAGTTTAACAATTTAGCTTTAACTCAAGGTTTTTGTGATCAGTGATGACCAAAAATGCATGAGTGCTGCCATGTCTCTGTCTATTCACTCAGTGTCTTCACTCAGTGCCTCTTTTCCATGGCCTCTTTTAGTAGCTTTCAAGACAGTGGGGGCACTGAGCGAGTCTTGATATGACTTGATATTCATAGTGACCCCTGGTGGTGACAAAACACGGTTTCGGTGTTCCTTATGCTGATGATTGTATGCACTGAATTAGTAGTCCAGTTTGATCAAAATTCTACGAATCTAATTCTGTTTCGAATCAACTGAAACTAAGGGGTGTATCAAAGTCCCACTGCAGGTACTTTAAGCAGCGAATTTTAAAGTGCATTTAATCCTTGTTAGTTAATACAGGGCTGCAGACTGCCATATTTTGTTTTTCTACAAAGAAGAAGCCTAAAGCTACAGGTGATGTAGAAGGACGAGGTAACCAGACACAAGATGTAGGCTTCCATGGCTTGGGTATCCAGCTAAGACAGCGAGTATACCTGGCTCTTGGGAGTAGTGAAGTTATGTAGTAAATCAATAGCAAAGTCTCAGAGTCTGTGTGGTGGTAATTGTAAGGCTTTAGATTTATTAAAAACCTTGGAAAGTTTGCTATATTCAGTGGGAATTCTGCATAAGCTGGAGACATCAGAAATAAAAATACCCGTAGAGAGGCAAGGAATGGAGTCAATAGGGTGCAGACAGTAAGTAAAATTGTTTGAATGTATTATGCCCTTGGTTTTCCACGAGATGAGAGGGTTGTATGCCAGTAGCCAGGGGCATCCAAGAAATAATAGGTTTGTCGATGAAGAAACGAAATTGAGAGACCTGCTCGTCATGCAATGCACCAATGCGTATAGTGACCGTATACGTACTACCAGCTGGTAGTCAAGCAGGTTAAGAGCTGCCCCAGAATCCACTAGTGCTGGGAACACATGAGGTATACCATGAATAGTTATACATACAGAGAGAGTGAGGCACAAAGAATGGGTAGCCAACTAGAACTCTCCTTATCAACACGAGGGCTGTTACGCAGTAAATTGCAGAGGTTAACTGCCCTAGCCAAATATTGCGGAAAAAGAAGCAAGTCATGTTATGGACCCACACCATTTCCCCTTGCAGTCTATATTTAGTTTGCTTTAAACACGCCCTTGAGTGATATTAGTTTTTTAGACAATAGTTTTTTAGACAATTGGGCAGGTTTTGCAGACCTGACCTGATAAAATGCGATGGTATTCCTCCATCCTGATGCGGTGCCGCCGCTCTTTTCTCTAGAAATTTGGCACATAGTCTTAGAGTTGGAACTTGACTACTAACTGGATGCCAGGTTAATGAAGCAGACAGACTGCCGCTCCCCAACCTTACCTCCTCACAGCAAGAATTCAGACTAAGACATAGAGACTCGTTCACTAACACTATAGAGACTGTGTCTGTTTCTTGAACTACAAAATACAATAAACATCCGAACCAGCTTAATAGGAACAATTTAATTAATGCTCAAGAAATAAAAAAATCATGCAAAACACAAATGATAAAGGCTGGTTTACTAAATTTTTTGTAAATGATATGATCTTTAGTTATAATCTAGATGTCCTCTGTTTGACAGAAACCTGATGATTACATTATTTTAAATGAGTCCACACCCCAAAATTTATGTTATAAACAGTAAAGGTGGAGGTGTTGCGTCAATCTATAATAATATTTTCAGTATTTCTCAGAGAGCAGGTTTCAGATCATTTTTTAGTCTTGTGTAAACTCCATATAGCTAAAACTGTAAATTCTTTTTCTTGTTACAAATATGTTAGAACCACCAGTTCTACCACAAAATATTGTTTGGTAAGTAATCTTACTGATTTATCCCATTTCCCCAGCATATCCAATAGTTCTGAAAAAATTGATGATGTAATAGAAAATATGGACTTTTTTCTAGTATTTTATATGTCTTTTCCAGTTTTTTTAAATACAGTTGCTCCCTTACGCTTAAGGAAGGTTGAGAAAACAGTATAATGAACACCTGAAAAATGGAGCCCATGCTGGAGTAAAAATAACTAAACTAGAGGAATTTTGAACTACATGGCGGGAAAGTAGCCTATCCTACAGAAAAGCAATAAAAACTGCTAGATCTGATTACTGTTCATCTATCCTAGAAGATAACAAACATAACCCTAGGTATTTATTTAATACAGGGGCTAGATCAACTAAAAATAAAGCATCAACAGGTGTAAACATTTCCCACACAGCATTGATGAATTTATGAACTACTTTAATTCCAAGCTCGATACTAGTAGAGATAAAATCGTAACTATGCAGCAAACTTAAGCAGTATCTCATCGAATAGTGTGCAATAAATTTTCCGAGAAACAATTTGACTAATTTGTTACTATATGAGAGGAAGAACTTTATAAACTCATCAAATCATCTAAACCAACAACATGTATGTTAGACCCTATTCCATCACTCTCTTACTCCATCCTTTCTGTCTGCAGAGGACTTTGCTTCCTTCTATAATAAAAAGACTAAGCAAATCTGCAAGACCTTTACCACCGCTTCAGGTAACCTTACATTTTCCAATCATGTCTTCTTCTTTACTGTCACATTTTTATACCTTAGGATCGGAAGAGGTTCAACAAATCATCCTGTCCTGCAAGCCTACCTCCTGATCTTTTGCCTTTTATCTCTTCAATCATCAATGGCTCCTTATCTTCTGGTCAGGTACCAACATCTTTTAAGAGAGCATGGTTACTCCGATCCTGAAGAAGCCTGAGCTGGACCCCTCAGACATCACCAACTACAGACTGGTATCACTTCTCTCTTTTCATTCAAACTGTCTATAATCAACTGTCTCTCTTTCTCACACAGAACAACCTTCAAGGATTTGGATCCTATCATAGTTCTGAGACTGCCGTAATTATAGTTACAAATGACCTGCTGCTACCAGCTGATAATGGATGTCTCTCCTTATTAGTGCTATTGGACCTCAGTGCTGCGTTTGACACTGGCGGCTACAAGATTCTTTTGAATAGATAAGAAAACTTGGCGTCAGTGAAAGTGCGTTAGCATGGTTTAAACCGGCATGAATTTGTAGCAGTAAATGAAGAGGTATCGTATTGCTCGCAAGTACAGTATGAAGTACCCCAAGGCTCAGTTTTGCTTCCCCTGGAAAATATTATTAGGAAACATTAGCTTGTTAGCTTTCACTGCTATGCTGATGACACTCTATTTATTTTTTGCAGTCTGATGAAACTTACCAATGCGAAAAACTAACAGAATGCATAGTATATATAAAAAACTGGATGACAAATAATTTTCATAATGCTAAATCCTGAAAATACGAAAAGATGTTATTTATCGGACATAAAGGCTTTGCATGTAATAATCTAGATTACTGTCTAACACTTGATGGCTGCTTTGTCAATCCTTCATCGTTAGTTAGGAATTTAGGTGTGATTTTTGACTGCAATATTTCCATTGAGAGCCACATTTCTAGCATTTGTAAAAATGCATTTTATCATCTTAAAAATATATCTAAATTACGACCTCTGCTCTCGAGGTCAAATGCAGAAATTTTAGTTGATGCGTTTATGACCTTAAGATTAGATTATTGTAACGCTTTATTAGGTGGTTGTTCTGCTGGTTTAAAACGCAGCAGCTAGAGTTCTTAATAGAACCAGAAAGTATAGCCCGGTTCTGTCAACACTGCACTGGCTACCTATTAAATATTGAATAGATTTTAAAATCTTGTTCATTACTTATCAAGCCCTGAATGGTTTAGCACCTCAATACCTGAGTAAGCTCTTAGCCTGTTATAGCCCTCCATGTCCGCTGCACTCTGAAAACTCTGGCAATGTAATAATACCTAGAATAAACAAATCAACTGCAGGTGGCAGACCCATTTCTTATCTAGCGCCAAAACTTTGGAATAATTTACCCTGCGCTGTTTGGGAGGCAGACAAACTCTGCTAGTTTAAATCTAGATTAAAGCCCCAGCTCTTTAACCTGGCCTAGACATAATACACACATTTTCATTAATGACTTTAATGACAGTTTTTTCTTTGTTTAACTGAAAAATGTTTTGGCACATCTAAGGAAGTCAATAGGGCAGTAGTCATTTGCTGACAAGAAAAGGTAAACCTGCATAGGTATACCTGCAGGTATACCAGGCTAAATTTTTAAAATTAAAAGAGCTACACAAGGGGGGGTCTCAACCCGGAACTACTGCAGAAAATGTGCTTGGGGTCTGATTTCGCCATCCAGGCTATAAAGACAACAGCGCAGGCTCAAGCGAAAGCGATGGCCACGTTAGTGTACAGGAACACCACCTAGGGCTCACCTTGGCTAAAATGTGGGAGCTAGAGAAGGTGACACCATGGAAGAATTCTTTCAGCGGGTCTCGGTGAAAAAGCAGATGGAGGTGATAAGCCACATCCTGCCTCGGGAGAAAGCAAGCACCAGCGCTGTCCACCGGAGCCCAGCCACTCGCTCCACTTGCATTGGGTTCAGCCAACCTGGTTTCTGCATTTATCAGTGGCACCAGCCGCGGGCCCATGGGGAAGTTCTGCACTGGCAAAGGCGTTCGACCTTAGACTACTGCATCTTTCCCAATCAATACTCTGACTGAGTCCGTGTGAGCCCGCGGTAAAGTATCTGGAGGCTTGGGGAGCCTTTCCAGTGCCTTCCAGTGGCTACGCAATTTAGCCCGCCCAGGTTCAGGGCCATACTTAAGACCTCAGTCCAAGTCGAGAGTGCTACTGTCCTGCGTGTGAAGGAGACTGAACCGGACCATTCAAAGTTTTCCGTTTAAAATGCTAACTCGTAGGCACATGCTAACATGCATGTGGGAAGAGGCCTGGTCCCAGCATCAGGAATCCCAGCGAGAGATTAATTAAAAGGTGAGTATTAGAAAAGGCTACTGCTGAGAATCTTCACCTACGCTATATCCTCCCCCTTGTGGGAGGGGATGAGGCACTCCTGTACGCTTGTAGGTCACAAGGTTGAATAAGGCTGCACTTGTACTTACCTTTGGTAGACCCCTGACACAGTCCGGCGCAATGGCATGAAGTATTGAACCCCTAGTGGCATACACTTGTCACAAAGTCAGAACAACAGAAAAGGAATGTCTTGGTTACGTATGGTAACCCTTCTTCCCTGATAGATGAAATGAAGACGTTGTGTCCCTCATGCCACTGCACCAGACAGAACGATAAGCAGAATCACGGCCAGTCTATTTATACCCCGGTGCGTGACCGGCTATGCAAATTCTGCTCGACCAATTTCATTGGCCTTTTTAAACCAAATCAGAGGTAATTCAGGCTCCCAAATGTGACCCCAGCATCGTACATCTTTGATCCCTGCATCAGGGAACGAGCATTACCATATGTAGCGAAGATGTTCTGTACCATTTCTTTCAAAATTTTGCTCACTTTACCATGTTTACTTTTTAGGCTGAATTATTGCATATCCCAAGTATTCCTACCTCATAATGGCATTTGCACTGTCAAGACAGTGTAGATTAATACTTCAATGTCATTATTATGTACCTCATTATGTATAACACATGTACTTGCACTTCACTTTTCCTTTGATATATACAGTACATCTATATTTATATATTTAGTTTTTATGTATACATTACTATTTGCAATTTTGGTTAGATAACTTTTACAGATAGATAGTGGACAGATGTACAAATTTACATTTCTGCCATTTAAGAGACACTCTTATCCAGAGTGACTTACATTTATATTATTTATTGAACTGAGTATTTAAGGGTTAAGGGCTTTGCATAAGCCGAGCTTAATGGTATGCGGATTTGAAGCCAAAGTAACAACAGTCACAGACTGGCCAGGACCTAGCACAGTTAAGGAGATTCAATACAGGAGGTTTATAAAAGAACTGTAAGAACACAGTTATTGTGTAATTGTATAAAAATTAAGGTATCTTATAGCCCTAATGTAGAGATGCTGTGCGCTGATGTTCATCACAATAACCAAGTAAAATAAATATTTGAATTGGCTATTATTTTGCAAATAAATATTTAATTTAGGTAAATAGTTCTTTTTACATTCAGGTTGAAAGCTGACTGCAATAAAAAGATGATGGCACACAGGAGCGGGCTAAATTTTAGTTTGCACTTTTAGTTTGCTGCAGGTGGATTATTCAAATCAACGTTTTTTTTTTCAGAGTTTAAAATATCTTTTGTTGCATGCGGACATAAAAAGGCATTAGTACACTGATTTTAAAAACGATATATGCAGCGTTATCTTTATTTTATGTATCAAAAGATGGCTTCTGATGTTCTTTTTTTTTTTTTTTGAGAAACTGGCACAAATGGCTCTTTTAAGTTTTAAAGGTTGCCGACCTCTGGCCTTGCCTGTGTATTAAGTGTTTGTCATTGTTTTGCATTTCATTACATTTCTAAACCTTTTTCTGAACCTTAAACCTTTAAATTACTCTTTATATTACGACTTAGATGGTTCGCCTGCTCCATTTGCTTATTGGTTACAGACTATTTGTATGCTTTAATAACAGATTTTTTTAATTAAACAAAACTATTGCAATTGCAGATTTATTATTGTAATTGCAAGAAATTTGAGTGCTAAATGAACACTAAAAAATATTTTTAGTAGTAGCCAGTAATAAGAACACCACTGGTGTCTTTATACTATTTACAATGACTCGTGCAGCATAATCGTTGTCTGTGTAAATGCAACAATATACTTTTATTATAAATTATTTTATTAAAAAATAGCTTTCTGACTGTCATTGCAAAAAAGGAAAACGGGACACTACCCGGCATGCTTATAAAAATTATAAAAAAATTGACACAAAGCTTAACTATAGTGTTAGTGTAACAACTGGGAACACAATGATTGCAAGAACAATAGTTTTTTCCAAATTCAGCTCTGTTTTTGAGTGGGTTGACTGTAAGGGATTTTTTACAAATAAATATTAAATGCTATGAGAATTCTTGCCTTATGTAAGGTTCCACAAGCTTATTACTTTTTAAATGGACTTCCGGATTATAGCACAAATATTTAGCCAACAGTCTGACTGCCTGGGCCTCCTACATTGTGACAAACACTATGCTCTGAATCCGAATGAGACTCAGAATCACTACTGCTTAAATGCATTGGATTTATTTCAGTGACTCATTAACTTGTTCTTTCTTTTAATGTATTTCACTGACGTTATTTGTAGTGAAAACTTGTAATTAATCATAAGAACTAAGCATGGCCATAATGAATCCTCACAGATTTTCCGTGGTTTCTATTTTTCCATCAAATCTAAATGCATATTAGAGGTCTTTAAACCTTAAACTGTGGAAAGGAATTTTTGTGGGAAAGTTCACTCTCCCAGCAAGAGGACAGCTTCTGTTTTTCTTTTCTTTTTGATATTTAAGCAGCAAAAATTAGCCAAATACAAATAACCCTGACTGCCAACAAAGCCTTTGTCTCATTGCTGGGATTTAGGGTATTAGACTTTTTGTCATGCTGTGCTGTTTGCTTCCTAAACTTTACTTACACTTCTTAAAGCTTTACAATGATAATTGATGATTTTTCATGAGAATTTCAAGGATTGTTTTTCTAAAACTCTTCAGTAAAATGTTATAGTCATATTCTGCACTAGGTGAAACAAAATAGTATTAGATAAGAGGAAAAAGAAAAAGTGGGATGGTAGGCACCAGTAGGCAAAGCTCTTCCACGTCAGAAAACCTCCATTTGCATGCAGAGATGCACACTAGCACATCGATGGAATATTTAGCGAGCTCCCACAGGCAGCTCAAGATTAAGGCTCCAATGAATTCAAGTCCATGCGCGGACTGATTTCCTGAAAGAATGGCCCTTTATTGAGGCCTGGTTTGAATCATGCTGCTTTCCTTTTGGCCCAGTGGAGGTAGAGGTAATTGACAGTCCTTTAGAAAATGCCAACACTGGTGCTTTTTTGGAGGGGGATTGATTTTGAAATTACTCTGCCTTGGGGTCTTTAAAGGCCGACTGAAAAATGCAGGCCATTGGTAATTGTTCTAATGAGATCAGCGTACCTATGGTTCCTGTTAGGGAGGCCCGTTTGTGGGAATGACATGGGAAACTAAGAACATGGCACAACAAACTAACCCTGTCTTCCCTTTCTCCCATTATCCCTTCTTGCAATGAACAACACCATCACAACAACGAAAAAAGAGTTAAGAAAAAGCTTCCGATGTTCAGATCTGTTCTCTAATTTCATTGTTGTGGCTGCTGGTTCTTTTAGAGGAACCTTTGAAACTTGTGCCATGAGCTTGCTTTTGCCTTAGAGTCAAAAGCACACTAGTCTATCTAGCAGTTGCCAATATCTACTTTCCTATAAGCAAGAAAGTCACTATAAAATATAAACTAATTAGATTTGCTTAATTAGGTGTGGATATTTACAAACTTATCAATCAATTTGATTATAGGTTCATTTACTTAGTGAAACATGCCTAAAATTAAGGTTACCATGGCTTTGCTGCTTAACTGCTTAGGGGTCCCATGGCCATGTGGATCTTTGTGTGGGTTTTCCTCAGGTTCTTTATTTTTTTTTCTTCCCAAAACAAGCTAACAGTCTCCTAATTGCCCCCAGGTATAAATAAATGTCAGTGGGTTAGTGCATTGTGGACAGCAATGAGCTTATGCATGTTCCCAACTTATAATTCCAGATACACCCCTTTTGCAAACCCTTGCAACCCTTTTCCAGGAACACTGGAGCTGTAAGAATAAATCTCTATGAGTAACTGCCAAAGAGCAGCAAATATATAAATTGTGGTTCAAATGTTTTAATGTGGGCTTTAAAAGGGCCCCGAGGTCTACTGTTGTGAGGGGTCAAATAGTGGTTAAAGTTCATTGTTGGGAGCTAAATAATTAATCACTCTAAAAATGTTATTCACCACAGTTAAGATTACTAAAAATTTTTTTGCTTTTCAGATGTTTAAACAGCATATACAGCCTTCTCTATTAGAGAGTGTTTTTGTGCAATTACTTTAAATACTCAACAACATTTAATTATACCTACATTTGAACTTTAATCATTTGAATTATCACAAAATTTAGTACTTAACTATGTGTTAATGAAAAACTCAGTTTAAAACATTACGTCTGTGATGTGCATACTTTGTGTGCTTATTTTTTGTTTGTTTGCTTGTTGTGTTATATTTATTCCTGTTAAATCTGTGTACGGTGCTGAAATCACAGTGGAATATTTTCACTACAGTTCCAATGCCTTTTATTTAAATGATCTGTAATACAAGAAATAACGTTAAGGTTTTGCTGTATGGGCCGAAAAAACTTACATTTATCTATGTATTCACCTAATAATATTCTACTTATACAAACATAATGATTTTATTTAGTTACAAATGTTGCTTAACTAGAAGTTATCTATGAATAGACAACCCGAATTCCGGAAAAGTTGGGACAACCGAATTCCGGTAAAGTTAGGACATTTTTTAAATTTGATTAAAATGAAAACTAAAAGACTCTCAAATCACCTGAGCCAATATTTTATTTAGATGATAACATTAGAAATGTTTTAACACTGTTATTCACTAAATTAGCTTATTTCAAATTTGATGTATGCTACAAGTCCCAAAAAAGTTGGCACAAAGGCAACAAAGGGCTTGAAAATGCCATACATTTTGGAAAGATTAAGTTGGGGAAGAATTTAGTTACTAATTTAGTTAATCGAGTTCAGGTATGTAACTTGTATGTAACAAGAAATATCTCAGAGAGGCTTTCAAAAGTAAAGATAGGCAGAGGCTTTCCAATCTGTGAAAGTGTTTAAAAAAAGATACTTTAAAAGCACCATTCCTCAATGTCTTTGGGCCCTCAGATGAAACTGCGTCACTCTTCAGCATGATTTTGTGGCTGACATTACTAAATAGACAACACTTATCTAGAATATGTCATGCTCTTTTACCAACCTCATCTACCCTCTCAAACAGTGGTGGAAGAAAGTCTGTGAAGAAAGCAGACTTCATCGCAGGTCTGCCTTCCCTCTACTCCCTCCCTAGACTTCCTGGCACTTACTGAGACCTGGATATCACCACACAACTCTGCTACTCCAGCTGCACTATGCTCTGCCTATGCATTTTCTTATACACCAAGAGAATTGGTGGGACTGGTGTTTTATTATCTCTGAGATGATGACACCTCTCCCTATGCCTCATGCCTCATCTCTTCCTCTGAGTTTCAGTCTCTTCTCCAATAAACATTTTGATCATCGTCATGTACCATGCTCCTGGTCCTCTGGGAAACTTCCTAGATGAGATTCATACACTTCTCAGTGTCTTCCCTACTGATGGTATGCCTTTGATGGTCCTCTGTCACTTCAAATTTCTATCAGATAAGCTCCACTCCTCCTGAATTCGGTCTCTGATAGACTCCTTCTCCTTGACCTTCAACAGATCTCTTTCCAACCCAAGGGAGAAAACGTCCTGGATTTGTTTTTTTTACTCATTCTTTTACACTCACAAACATGTTTTCTACCCATCTTTACACCTCTGATCATCACTTGGTATTGTTTAACTTTTCTCTTCCCAGTCTGTCTAAAAGTAACTGCCAGACCCTATCCCTATCCCACCAAATTTGATGGAGATGATAAAAGAAATCACATTTTAACATAGATCCTGTTACCTTCCACACACTCTACAAGTTCTCTTCAGATGTGACTTTGGCCAAGACTGCCTTCTACAAGGAGAGACTTGAAGCTTCAGCAAAATCCCTGTGAAAGCTTGCAACCAGTATTGAGCTGTTCAATGATGTGACTCAAAGCACTTTTGTACATCGCTCTGGACAAGAGTGTCTGCTAAATGCTAAAAATGTAAATGCATACTTCCAGAAACCAATGTCAGTAAACAGAATCCGCAAAAAAAAGTTTCTATGATACATTCAGGTGTAAACCCACAGAGATGCACCTAAAAAGACGCACCTAAAAAGACACACACTCTAATAATGTTTCATTTCGACCATAAATATGTCGACAACTCATGTCGACAATTTATCAATAATTCCCTGAGCGACTGTTGAGGTGTTGACATCTTTGTCAACAGTTGGGTGGTCAACAGCTCACTAAGCGACAGTTTAGCAATTTGCCTCTCAGTCAGCTTTAGGGAGTCTCATACATTATCTCATAAATTATCACGTTATAAAATTTTTGGATATTTCATTTTTTTTCTATTTCTGTTCTTTCAGTTCTTATTGTTTCCTAATTGTGTTACCAGCCACTAGGCAAGGTCCAATCAGATGGCGTCTTCCAACAAGTCCAAAAGCCTGCATTTCTGATGGTTTACGATATGGGCAGCTTGCATGTTTTGGCACTATGAATGTTGAAAGGTATATATAAAGGTTTTAGAGCAAAATATGCTTCTCTCCAGACGACGTCTAGTTTATGGAAGGCCTTGTGTATTTTAGCAGAATAATATAAATCCACATACTGTAGCTATCACAACAGCATGGCTTCGTAGTACAGTAAAAGAGTCCAGGTGGTGAACTGGCCTGACTGCAGTTTAGATCTTTTACCTAAAGAGAATATTTGGTGCATTATTTATAGAAAAATACATAAAAGTTGACCCTGTGGAAACCTGAAGCAGGCAAAAATGGAACCAAGTTGCAACACCAAAATGCACTCCAACACATAACCTTGATGCACAGAAGTATTTAAACTGTTTCGAAAAGAAAGACTATGGTAAACATGCACCATCCCAACTATTTTAAGACCTGCAGCAGGCATCAAATTTGTGGTTGTGTCAGGAAGGGCATTCGACGCAAAAAATTGCCAAATCTAAATATGTGAAACATCTGCCAGAATTTCATACCGGATCGGCCGAGGCCCGGGTTAAAAATGACCGCCACCGACACCGTTGACCTACAGGGTGCCAGCGGAAATTGGGCTACTGTTGGTCTAATGAGAAGAGGAGGAGGATGTGTGAATAGACAAGAGAAGAGGAAAGGCAAGAGTGTAGGACTGAAAATAGGGATGCTAAATGTTGGGACAATGACAGGGAAATGTAGAGAGCAGGTGGATATGATGGAGAGAAGGAAGGCGGATATACTGTGTGTACAGGAGACCAGGTGAAAGGGTAGCAAGGCTCGTAATATTGAACTGGGATTTAAGTTGTTTTATCATGGTGTGAATAGGAAGAGAAATGGGGTAGGAGTGATTCTGAAAGAGAAATTTGTAAAGAATGTTCTGGAGGTGAAAATAGTATCAGACAGGGTGATGATTCTGAAATTGAATTAGAAATTGAAGGGCTGATGGTGAATGTTGTAAGTGGGTACGCCCCACAAGTAGGTTGTGAGTTAGAAGAGAAAGAGAGGTTCTGGCGTGAGTTAGATGAGTTAATGGTGAGTATTCCCAGAGAAGAGAGAGTAGTGAAAGGCGGAGACTTTGATGGACATGTTGGTGAGAGGAAGTGTTGGGCAGGTTTGGAGTCAGGGAAAGGAACAGTAAGGGACAGATGTTAGTAGACGTTGCTAAGAGGATGGGGATGGCTGTGTTAAATACCTTTTTCCAGAAGAGAGAGGGCATTTAGTGACTTATAAGAGCAGAGGAAGAAGCACACAGGTAGATTACATTTTATGTAGACAAAGCGATCTGAAAGAGATTAGTGACTGTAAAGTTGTGGTGGGAGAGAGTGTAACCAGACAGCATAGAATGGTGGTGTGTAGAATGAGGATGTTGGTGAAAGCTGAAAAAGGAAAAATACTGTGAAGAATTTAGACAGGAGTTGAAACAGGCTCTGTGCGGTCAGCTAGTGCTTTTAGATGAATAGCAAACTACGGCAGAAGTGATCAGGGAGACAGGAAGAAAGGTGGTAGGTGTGTCATATGAAAGGAGGAGAGAAAATAGGGAGACATGATGGTGAAATGACAGTTTAGAATAGTATACAGAGGAAGAGGTTAGCCAAGAAGAACTGGAACATGGAAAAAATTGAGAAAAGTAGACAGGAATACAAGGATTTGCAGCACAGGGTGAAGAGGGAAGTGGCTAAGGTCAAGCAGAAGGCCTTTGATGAGTTGTACACTAGGTTAGACACTAGAGAAGGAGAGAAGGACTTGTACAGGTTAGCAAGGCAGAGGGATCAAGATAGGATGGATGTGCAGCAGGTTAGGGTTATTAAGGATCGAGATGGAAAGGTGCACCAAATACCGGTGGAGCTGTGGAAATGTCTAGGAGAGGCAGCAGTGGAATTTCTTACTAGATTGTTTAACAGGATTTTAGTAAGTGAGAAGATGCCCGAGAAATGGAGGAGGACTGTAATGGTGCCTATCTTTAAGAACAAGGGTGATGTGCAAAGTTGCAACAACTACAGAGGCATAAAGTTGATGAGTTATACAATAAAGGTATGGAAAAGAGTGGTGAAAGCTAGGTTAAGGAGAGAAGTAGATATTTGTGAGCAGCAGTATGGTTTTATGCCCAGAAAGAGCACTACAGATGCAATCTTTGCTCTGAGAATGCTGACGGAGAAGTACAGAGATGGTCGTAGCTGCATTGTGTTTTTGTAGACCTGGAGAAAGCATATGACAGGGTACCAAGAGAGAAGCCATGGTATTCTATGAGGAAGTCAGGAATAGCAGAGAAGTATGTCGGGGTGGTGCAGGGTATGTATGAGAGGAGCAGGACAGTGGTGAGGTGTGCAGTAGGTCAGACAGAGGAGTTCAAAATGGAAGTGGGACTGCATCAGGGATCAGCTCTGAGCCACTTCTTGTTTGCTGTAGTAATGGATCGTTTGGCAGATGAGGTCAGACAGGAATCTCCTTGGACAATGATGTTTGCAGATGACATTGTGATTTGTAGTGAGAGCAGGGGGCAGGGGAGGAAAACCTGGAGAGGTGAAGGTTTGCTCTGGAGAGAAGAGGAAAAGAGTACCTGTGTTTAAATGAAAGAGAGGAAAGTGGAACAGTGAGATTACAGGGTGAAGAGGTGAAGAAGGTACAGGAGTTCAAGTACTTGTGGTCGACAGTCCATTCCAGTCCAGCGATGGAGAATGTGTGAAAGAGATAAAGAAGAGAGTACAGACAGGTTGAAATGGGTGGAGAAACATGTCAGGAGTGATGTGTGAAAGGAGAATATCAGCTAGAATCAAGGGGAAGGTGTACAAGACAGTCGTGAGTCGTGAGATGTATGGTTTAGAGACAGTGGCGCTGTCTATGTTCTTTATTGTGAATAAAATATTGGTTCACGTGATTTGAAAGTCTTTTAGTTTTCATTTTATCCAAATTTAAAAAACGTCCCAACATTTCTGGAATTCAGGTTGTACTGGAATGGTATAAAAATAGTAATAATTCACTGTAGTGAAAGTAATTAGGTGTTGATTATTGCATGAATAACCTTCATCTTTTACCATACGCTGCAGGACAGCTGATGTCAGTATGCCACCTACTAAGTTCAAGCTGTTATTGACACTACACTCAGAGAAATAGGCAGACTGCACTTCTGTTTTTTTCCATACTTCTACTGTATCTATTTATTCATTGACCCCTCAATTCACCTATCCATCTGTCATTTTTATTGCTCTACCTTACATATTTCTGTACACACAAGACTTAATGTTTTTCATTTTCCAATGTCTTATACATTTTTATACTAATCTTTCTGACCTAAGGAATTAGAACAGACTAATTATATATTTTTTTGTTGGATTAACACTGTAACACTGTACTTATGCTTAAAAATATAGCACCGAAATTTAAATTAAATTAAACTTAGAATAACATATAGTAACTATAAGGCAATTAAAGTAAAAATTTAAAAAAGGCAGTGTTCCTATGAGTGCATACAGTGAACCGTAGGTCAATATAATTATTATAATTATGATTGTAAGATATTACACATAACTGTCAATCTGCAATAATGGAATTGATTTTAGGGAAAATAATGGATACTACAGTTTTTTTACTTAACATAGCTGCAAAAGCAGCAAACATCATATTCAAAATTCAATATCTGTAACTTTAATTCAAAATTCAATATCTGTAAGTGTAATTCAAAATTCAATATCTCCAACTATAATACTTGAAGCCGGTTATATGTTGTATGTTATTGTCAGGTAAAGGTTTTTGAAACCAAAATTCTATTTGATTTGATCAACACCAGCTTTTACGTTTGCAAGCAACGGTTTGTTTATTGTCTGTTAAGTAACACAACTTTTGTGTCTTAGCTATGCCAAAATTTGTGAATATTTGATATAAAGTATTTGGATAGAGTGGAGATTAAACGGTACCATAATGTAAATTCTGCTTTATTGAGTTCTAAATACCGCTGACCTCTATGTAATATTTAATGTCATCTTAGTCTATTTCGAGTGGCTTCAATGTCCTACACAACTGATTAAGATGCATCAAACTTTATATAACACATCCTAATAACTTTTTATAGGGACATCTAAAAAAGTCTTTTTTGCTTATTCTTAAATAATCAAGTAAAAGGTTTCATTCTTTTTTTTTCTCTTTTAAAGGGTGTGCTATAACTTTTCCCCATCTCGTCCTTTGTCTGAATTGCCTCATGCATTTCTTAGAAGAAAGACAAACACAAGGGATTGTTATTCTTCTCCCTATAGTCTGCATTGCCATAGAAACATAGAATTTGTATTGCTTGACCTTGTTTTCAATGCTGGACAAATGTTTGGGTCTTTTTGTTCCAGGGAAGGTAAATTTTAATACAACAGAATATAGAGACATTCTAGACAATTCTGTGCTTTCAACTTTGTGGCAACAGTTTGGGGAACACACAGAAAGTGCTTTTAAGGTATCGACAGACTTTTAACCATGAAGTGTTACAATGTGTAAATATTAAATGATGGTGAAAAAGGATAAAAGAATAGTTTATTTAATAGTGCAGCGTATTACAGCAGTAATAAATATTTTGAGTGTTTTGACTGTACTTTGGTTTTGATAAAAATGAATTGGCTAAATGAGAATTGCAATATACAAGGTGAAAATATTAATGGTTTTACAGTAGAACTTGTATCACTGCAGTCATGATCAACACTCTTTGAATATACAATAGTAAATAGTATATTATACCTCGCACTGGAGGATTTGGAGGCATGGATTTTGAAGGCATGAACTGTGCATTCCATTTCTGGCCGACTGAGGAAACTGTTCCAGCACAACGCTGAAATAGTCTTATGTTTGGTGTAAAAGGAGTCAGAAGTTCTGCACAGAGCTCTGATCCTAACCCTAGTGAACACCTTTGACATAATGTGGAAGACCATCTGCACACCAGACCTCCTCACCCAACATTAATGCATGAACTCATAAATTCTATCGTGGTTAAATGAGCAAATTATATAGCCATGCTCCAAAAGTTAGTGTAATACATTTCCAGAGGTGTCTAGGATCTTATATAAGAAAGAATAAGAACAGATCTGCAATAGATTGTTCAAAAGAAACATACTGTATAAATGTGACAGTCTGGTAACTGGATATTTTCTTGTATAGTGTATATGGAGTTGATTAATAAGAACGTGATTTAAATCGAAATTTGAGCCTTAAACTACTGTTAAAACTACTACTATAAAAATATTTAGACCCCTCAATCATATAGATTTGAGAATTCAACATTTAGTGCTTTAGTATACAGGATTGGGATATTCGATTTCAATATATGTTATTAAAAAACTTAAAGCTTAATAGTTCAAAAGATAACGCATTGCTTGCTTATTTTAAGACACACTGACAGTATTTTAGGATGCTAGTTGTTACAGGCGTATTGGACTTGTTTTAATGAAAAATAGGGTAGTTATCAAGCAAACATATATGTTATGGGATAAAGTGCAAGACTATTTCTACACATAATCAAGTTGTATATGTGTGCAAGAACCTAAAAATGCCTATTGCTGGTGCACCAAAGATGCTTCTGTGAGAGTGTTCTAGTGAGCTGAATAGTGCAGCCTAAATCGGCTGTGCCATTTTTATTAAAACTGTACAAAAATCTGCACTTCATCTGCCATATCTATTTTGTAATTTATACTTGCTCATAAGCACAACAGTGTAATGTGTACACGCTTATTCTATTATTTGTGCATATAAGAAAAGAAGATAAGATAGAAAATTGTAAGGTACCATCATAAAGGAGATCAGCTTGGTAAAAACATAAAGTGATGCCCCTTGTATCCTAGCAACCTCTTTATCCACATCTTGTCTCCAGTCTCTCTGTACTGATAGTGTTAGTTCCCTGTGGACTCACTCACTGGTCAAGAATCAAAATAAAAGCATTTTTAAAAGATGTTTTTGGTTTTTACAGCGAAATTTGTGTTAAAAAGAACAAATTCTTATAATTCATTTACTCTAGTATAACCTATTGCTATAAAATGTTTAAATAACTTGCCACTCACATTCTTTTTAAACATATGTTTTGAACATGCTTTTAAAGCATAATTTATTCATAGGCAAAAAACCTATACTATGTGTCTCATTTTCCGCAGTACAAGTGAATATTTCACGCTAGTTGGACTCCACTGAGCACAGTATTTGCCAGCATCTTTGGTGGCCACTCTCTGTATGCAGTGTCCTACTTCTTTTGCGTTCAAATGACGAATGACCCCCGACTGAATGCTGCATAGTGACCAGGTCAGTCTTTTCCATAGTGAAGTGAACACTTTGGGAACTCCCAGTTTCCTGCAATCCATGTAATTCTTCCTGCTAAGAGACAAGTCGCTACTTGAAGCTGGTTGTTGTTCCGAGTTAGTGGTTTGTTTCAAAATGAGGACAAGGCTGTGAGAAATAAATCGACTCATTGTAATAATACATATCCAGTTTCTTTCCCATTAGACAAATAAAAACTTTCATCATAATCAAGAAACTGACAAAGACGGCAAGAGATTGATTATGCTATTAGTGTCAAATATGAGTCAAGATTTTTTGGTTCTGAGTTTTTTTCTGACATTTTATTAAGTTTATGTAAATTTATGTGGGTTCATTTTTATTGTCACTTTCAGTGAACTGGTGTCCCATTCTGTGCGTTTTGTTCCTGAGATAGACATAATATTCCCAACCAGAATAATGGTTTAAAGGTAGATAAACGAATAAACAAATGATTTATTATCACATTTTTTGATATAATAAAATCTACCATTATTAAGTTTTAAGTGTCTTTTGGCCACAAGTAAACAATTTTTTTCGTCGAATTGATAACTAGCCACTATTAACTAATGCAATACATTTCTGGCACTTACCAGACACCCTTATTCAAAGTGACTTTTTTATACCACAGAGAAATTGGGGGTTAAGGGATTTGCTTAGCAGTGGTAACTTGGTGGTGCTGGGTATTAAACCAACAATCTTCCAGTGAGCAGTCCAACACCTTAACTACCGCATTGCCCCTTTTTCATTATTGATACCTGAAATAATATTTGCTTGCATATAAACCAATTAATTTATGTATTAATGAAGAACCTTAACAGTGTAATTCTTATACCGACCATCTTCAGTAGAATTTATTTATGTTTGTCGGTTATTGTATTGATTTCCACTTCCCTGCTCAATAAGAAAAAATTATGAAATCAATCTGCAGAATTTCCGATATTATTTGTTCTATGCAGCTGCAGAATACACAAATGCAATTGGATCGCATTGGACAACTTTCTAAATTTATAATAAATACTCCAATATTTTCACTGCAAACTGCTGTATTTTCTATTAACTTCTCTTTAAATTCCACATTCTTGA